>PVJO010026826.1:0-20520 GCA_004026905.1 Hystrix cristata
GGCCATGATGAAGGGCTCACTGACTGGCGGGAAAAGGCCTAGCCCCCTGCAGGAAGCACCGGGCGCCAGGTACCGTGTGCCTAACACATTTGATTTTATAGCACTCAAAATATTTCGGTGTTTTTGGAGTAAGATAACTTTTTATTATTAATAAACAAGGGGCTGGGGATTTAGCTCAGTGGTTAGAGTGCCTGCCTTGCAAGCACAAGGTCATGAGTTCGATCCCCAGCACCAAAAAAAAAATATATATATATATATTATTAATAAACAGATTGATAGTAAAGAGGAAGTAGAACAGTTTTTATTTCTCTCAAAAAAGGAAGGTTAAGGAACTCAAAAACCTACAATTATTAGAGTGAAAATTTCCAGACTGGGACTAATACTTGCAGCACAAACCCAACCAAAAGTATAAAAGTATAAACCACAGAAGTTCTTCACACAAGATTACTTAATACATTTTTTTAAAAATGTATTCATGTTTTCTGATGATAGGATGGATCATCCTATCATCCTAAACCTTAACTTTTTAAGGTTTAGTAAATACTGAATAGAAAAAAAACTTGTTTAATAATTTTATATAGAAAAAATTAATAATACAATCTATTCTTTTTATTCTTTTAGGGGTATAAATGCTATATATTTGTTTTGATCTCCAAACTGAGAACAAATGGATACTCTACAATTTCTTATTTAATATTTCAAATACTTTTCAATATCATGAAATACTCCTTGAAGTCAGTTGCAAAATATTCCATGAGGACAAGCAATAATTCATTTAATGGAACTGCCACTGAGAGACACTGAGATCATTTCTTATTTTTTATTATAAATAACACTCCAATGAACATCCTAACATATAAATCTTCACATACATCCTCTTACTTCCTTAGTTGATGTTAATTGTAAATACATTACTTTTGGGGGAAAAAAAACCCATTAAGTTAGGGTTTCATAGTGAACGGAGAAATCATTTCTACAGTTTCTTTTAAGGACCCAAATTGAAAGATAACTGTAGAATAGTAATGTGAAATTATGGCAGTTTTCAGAGGGACATCAGTGATGTAGTCCTTGTCATAAACCTGGAAAATCTGGTAGATATATGTTCAAGATTAGGTTTCAAACTCCTATGGATGCTCATAAGAATGCTGTCCGTCCAATATTCATTCTCACAAATGCTTCATCATCTAATTTTATCATTAAACAGCATTAACAAATATTTCACGCCTCTAATTTTTAACTTACTAGCCACCTCCATCACATGCACAATTTGCTTCCTCCAGCAAATGTCACAGCAGGCACATGTTATCTCATTCTTAAGTAGCTGAGGATCAGAATTATCATTCAGAAAAATAAATCTGATTGCAGTGTGTCAAACTTCCTCCTTTCTCTCTGAAAATTTCTGTGATGGAATATTATACCACATTTATCTTTACCTTCATGGTAAAATCCTCTATGGCAAGTGCACTCTTCAGCACGCAGCCTAAGACCCTTCCCACCTGGCGCTAAGCCCGGTATCCACCCTCTCTTCCCAGCTCACCAACTTCTGCTGCTGACCCACCATCCTCTGAGCACCTCTCCAGGAGCCCCATTCCCTGTCTTGAAGGTCTTTTGCTCCCCTGCCTGATAAACTATTACTCATCCCCTCAGGCTATTTCAAACGCTATTTCTCATTAAACTCACTGAGGCACAGGTATTCCATTTAGAGTTAGAGACCACAGGGAAGGGAGTCCTGGGCAGAGGTGAGAGTCCTGTCTCTCCTTCTGACCTCCTCCAACCCTCCCCACTGGGTAGGAGGTGCAGAACTTCGTTGTTGCGGGGTTAAGGCAGAAGTCTAGGCTCTCCACATAGCCTTTACTGTTAATGGCAGGTGAAGGAATTTCATTATTACCCAGTGGGAATGAAAGCCTTCTTTCCTAACCTTCGTTCTCCAACACCATCTTGGTGGAGGGATTAGTGTTTTGTAGCCTGACAAGGTGGAAGTCAAGACACCCCACTCAAGGTTGGCTGGCATGGGTGGGGGCGTGGTTATGGATTTTCTGTAGCATTTGGCAGGAACAGAGCAACTGTTGTCTACAATTTTTCTGTTTTGCTAGTACTATGGTGTGAATGTGTGCCCCAAAATTCATGTGTTGGAAACTAAATCTCCAGTGCAGGAGAGAGTATTGTGAGGAGGGACCGTTAAGAGGAGACTTGATCACGGGTCTCTGCCCCTGTGAGCAGGTTAATACCATTATCACAGGAGTGGGTTTCCAATGAAAGGATGCACATGTCCCCTTCCACCTCCTGCATGTGAACTCCCTGTCATATGATGCTTTTATGATGCAGCGAGAAGGCGTCCAAGGAGCAACACCTCAGACTCGAGTTTTCCAGCCTCCAGAGCTGTGAGCCAAATAAACTTCCAGCATCCGTGAGTGATCCAGTCTGTTGTATTCTGCGATAATGACACAAAACAGACACCGCATGCCTCAAAACATCACGCTGTGTACTGTTATATGTACAATTATTCTTTCAATTAGATTTTTAGTTTTGCAAAGCCGGACTAAGACACCCAGGCTGCTCCTTTCTTGGTTCTCTGTCTAGAGAAAGCAGGTTTTGTTCAGGCTACTCTGTCTGCATGTATGAGTCTTTCTGGGGCTCCAGTTTCTCCAGCTCCTACTCTGTGATACACGAAACAGAAAGGAAGACTAAGGAGTTCCCCACCGCGTCATTCCTGTGTCTGCCCTCTGTCTGCAGGGTGCCGTCTCTCCAGATTTCAGGATCTTACATTTTTTTCACATACAACATTTGGGGTCTTGGGTTGCCCTTAGTGGGAGGAGCTATGGGGGAAATATGTCTGCTCTATGGAGGGGTTCGACCCATGGGTGAGCACCTGAAAAGTTAACGTGTAGAACACTTTAAGTGGAAGAGTAATATAAAAATTTTCAGCTCATATTGGTGGGCGTTTGCATCTAATCTAGTCCCAGTCTACTAGAACCTTTTTTGAACTTCTTTCTCTCCCTTTCCTTTTCACTGGTCTTTCCTCTTCCTGGTAGGAAAAAACCAACAAAACAACTAAATTATCTTCCTCATGCTTCTCTGAACTCCTAGGGAGGGTTATCAACTATCTGTCACATACCTGTCCCAGCAGCATGTGCTCATACTGAACTTTTCTTTGTCCCCATAAAGAGAGAAAGCTGCTGATATGTTTTATCCTGCCACTTATTAAATGGCCCTGACTGCTTTTTAATCTAGTGATGTTGAAACAGATAATGATTAGACTGATTTCAAATTTTTCCATTTTAGAAGAGTGTCCTCTAAAAGACACTCAACTCAAAGTCATCTTTTAAAAGCAACAGAGTAAGGCAAATGGCCTCAGATACATGCTCAGTGCCTTTCTTCCTAAAGTGATGTAAGTAATCCATAAACTTTGTATGTCTTTGATAATACTCCTTGCTACCTAAAATAATTACCACTAGTATCTTCTAATTCCTCTAGAACACCTTTAATTAATTTTTCCATAAAATAAGTACAGAATTTAGCCAACAAAGAGGGAGGAAGGAGTCTTAGTCCCCATTTCCATAAGGGAATATTGACTTAGCTATGATAGGGACAAAAATAACATTAGGAGAAGTGTAGAGCTTAGAAAGTTTTAGTACAACAAATACGCACAAAACTGAGTGAAAGCACAGCTGTAGTGAGACTGGGAGGAGGAGCAATTTCACTATATCCATGTCAGTCCCTCCTCCAAGCCAGCAGAGCATAACAGCAAGGGATATTGCCTCCCTTCACAACTTCCCTGAGGGGAAAAGAGAGAAGAGCACCTAGCCAATGTCCCTGGTCTTGGGGGGCACTGCCTGAGGGGCCAGTTTCTATCCTGTCTCACTTGGAGCGCTGTTGCATTAGATAGCTTAGATGCCTAGAGGCAGTTGAGAATTAAGCAAAAATAGGGACTGCTTGCTATATTGAACTTGGGTGTGAGACTGGAAGTAGGTACAGAACTCACCTGTGGCTTTTCCACAGGGAAACAAGGACAGGAATGTAGCTTGCCTCTAATACCCCAATTCATAGTGTGGAACTCAGGCACTGGGAGAAAGAAATTACAGGCCCATGTAAATAAAAGGGAAAAAAGTAGTAAACCCCTCTAATAGAAATGCACACTCACGAGTCCAAAGAAAACACAGCCATGCAAAAAGTTTGAGCGCCTCCAAGGATCCTGAGCCAGGCTGGTTGGCAAAAGTCTTTCCCCGTTGACTCCAGTCCATAAACACTGGGAGAGGTGTAAGTTGTGTCAAATGTGCAAAAATGAATGTAAAGTATGAGGAAACAAAGAATCAGGGTAATTTGACACAATCAATAGACCAAAATAAATTTCATAACCAACCCTAAAATAATAAAGATCTGTGACTTGCCTGACAATTCAAAATAATCTTCTTTTAAAAAAAAACTAAGTTACAAGAGACCACAAATACACAAATAAAACTAGAGAAACAGGACATGAACAAAGTTAAAATATTAGTGAAGACAAAGAAACTATGAAAAAAGGAGCCAAAAAGAAGTTTTGGAGCTGAAGAAGATAATAACTGAACAGAAAACTTTATTACAGGATTCAACAGTAGACTTTATCAAGCCAGAGAAGGGATCAGGAACTCAGAGACAGGACAGTAGGAATCATCCGGAAAGCAAAATGGAGAAAAGTTTTTATGAGGCCCAAAGGACATACATAATACCCCAAATGAAAAAATATGCAGTACTGAGTCTCAGAAGGAAAGAAAGAGGCAAAAGCTTATTGAAACAAATACTGACCAAAAACTTCCCAAATTTAGGGGGGAAACAAACATCCAGATTAACAAGCTCTAGAGAACCCACACAGAAGTATACGCTGAGACATGTTATAATCGGGTCGCCAAAAGTCAAAGACAAAGAAAGAATTTTGAAAGCAAAAAGAGAAAATCAGTTTGTCAGTTACAAGGGAGGCCCCCTAAGACCTTCAGTAAATCTCTCTGTAGAAAGTTGGCAAGTCATGACAAAGTGGGAGGATGTATTCAAAGTACTGAAAGGACAAGAAAACTGTCAACCAAGAATTCCACACTGAGCAAGACTTTCCCTCAAATATAAGGGAGAGACTAAGACCCAGACAAATAGAAGCTGGAATGTAATCCTCACTGAACCTGACTTTCAAGAAGTATTAAAGGGAGTTTATTGAATTATAGTGACAGAATGCTAAATAACACCATAAAAGCTTATTTAAACGTAAAATTAGTTGGGTAATTTTACACAAATAATACAATGGTGGTGTGTAAACACTTTTTGTCCTACTATAAAAGTTAGAAGCACTAAGTATAACTAATATGAGATTATGTAAATAATGACATAAAAAATCTAAAATGTTGGGTGAGGGAGAAAAAAAGTATAGAGTTTTTGTGTTAGATTAAGCTATTATCAGCCTAAAATAGACTGTCATAATTGTAACATATTTTATATAAATCTCATGAGAACCACAAAGAAAATATACCTAAAGACTTAATATCCATGCTACACCAAGTGACCTACAAATTCAAAGCATTCCATATCAAAATGACATTTTTTGCAGAAATAGAAAACAATTTCAAAATATATTCTGAGGTACAAAAGAGCCCAAATAACTAAAGTAATCTTGAGCAAGAACAAAGCTGGAAATATCACTTCCTGATTTCAAAACCTATTAAAAATTGGTAGAAATGAAAACAGCATGTGACTACTATAAAAACAAACATATAGACCAAGAAAAGAGAGGAGAGAGCCTAGAAATAAAGTCTTGTATACGCAGTGAAGTCATCTTTCTGAAGAGTTCTAAGAACGCACAATGTAGAAACGGTAAACTCTTCTAGTGTTGGGAAGCTAGATGCACACATACAAAAGAACAAAACTGAACCTTTATCTTACAACGCACCTAAAACTGATTTTACAAAGATTAAAAACTTACATGTAAGACCTGAAACTGTAAAACTCCAGGAAGAAATCATACAGGAAGAAATTCACGACCTTGGTCTAAGCAATGATTTCTTAGATATGATACCAAAAGCATAGAAAAAGCAAAACCACAACTATGTCAAAATAAAAAGCTTGTGTAGAACAAAAGAAACAACAACCAATACTGTGGAAATGCAACCTATGAAATGGGAGAGAATATCTGCAAAATCATACATCTGATGTTATGGTTTGGATGGAATATATCCCCCAAAAGGCTCCCCGTGAGGCTCTTGTTGGGGGCATGGTTGTGGTCGGGCTTTTGGGCGACAGTTAGAATACGAGGCTCTAACTGGATTGACTTACTGGTGAAGTCACAGTTGGACGGCATTATTGGGAGGTCAAGGAAACAAGAAGTGGGGCCTTGCTGAAGGAAGTGGATGGGGGGACGAGACCTTGAGGACTCTGACTGAGCCCCAGCTCCTTCCTCTTCCTCTTTCCTTCTCTTTGCTTCGGTCCTCCGCAAGGCCAGCCGCTTTTCTACACTGTGTGCTCTCCGCCGTCATGTTCTACCACACCACGGCCCAGCAGCATGGAGATAAGTGACCACGGACTGAAGCCACGAGCCAAAAGAAATTTTTTCTCCTTTAAATTGACTTTACCAGATACTTTGCCACAGCAACAAAAAAGCTAACACAGAACTCTGATAAGAAATCTGATATTCAAAATATATAAGGAAAAAAACCAATTTAAAAATAGGCAAAGGATTTAAGTAGACATTTCTCCAAATAAATCATATAGATGGCCAACGGGTTTCTAAAAGATTGCTCAGCATAACTAATAAGGAGGGAAATGTGAGCCAAAACCCCGAGAAGGTATCATCTTACACATGCTAAGTGTTATTTAAAAAAAAAAAAAGACAATTGTTGGCAAGAATGTGGATAAATGGGAACTCTTATATGAGTTGATGAGAATTAAAATGGTGCAGCCACTACAGAAAACAGTGTGGAAATTTCTCAATAAATTAAAAACAGAACAATTATGTTATCCAGTGATACTGCTACAGAGAACATATCCAAAACAATTGAGACTAGAGTCTTGCAAAGACGGCCACACTGCCACGTTCATTCATCATTATTCCCAATAACCAGTACATGGAAACAACCTAAATGTCCATCTGTCAGTGGATGGATGGATCAGGAAAATGTGGTGGACATAAAATCTGAAGTCTGAACAAACAGGGAAATGTTGCCACATGTGACAACATGGATGAACATACAGGACATTATTTTCAGAGGAATCAGGTAGTTCCAGGAGACCAGCACTACACAATTCACTTTATATGGGGTTTCTAAAATAGCTAAATTCACAGAGGGTGGGGGAGAGTCACTATTTAATAGATATGAAGCTTCAGTTTTATGAGATAAACAGATTCTAGATATCTGCTTTCCAACATTGTTCCTATACTCAACAATACTGTATTGCGCACTTAAATATTTGTGGAGAGTAGATCTCATGTTAAATGCTCATAACACACGCACATACACACGCAACAAACCAGGCATACTAGCAATTTAACCTATAATCTTCCAACAGACATATGCTAGTTATATAACAATTACATAATTCTTAGTCTTTTTCTATGTACCATGAAAGTTATCTAATTTTTAGCAAAAAATTAAGAAAAATGTGTTTGATAAAACAAAAAATAGTCTCTGTTCAAGTCCTCACATTTGAGCATCTGAATAACAAAAACACTTCAGAATTCTTAAGCTGGGAGCAACAACAACAAAAAAACAGGTGATGAAATAATCTTAAAAATAGTAAAGAGGTTAAAAAATACAAAATATTCAAACACAATTTCTTACCGAGATACGTTAATTTTTAAGGTGAGGGAAATGTGATGGGCTGGAAATACAGACATTTCAGATGTTACATAATATGTTTAAAATTTTCTCTCCAGCAAAGGCAAATGATTAGTCATGCCTGCCAACTTATTGCTGGGGAGTCACCAGAGAGAAGGCAGGTGCAGCCCCTGCTTGGCCCTGGAGTGGAGAACAAATAGGTAAGACCATTCCCGGGATGCCAAATGTGCAGAGAAAATGTGAGAATAACGTTCTAAAGCAAGACCAAAGACGGGGTGAAGCTCCCTGAGATGGGGCAGCGCAGAAGGCCTCTCTGGGGAGGCAGCTTCCAAGCTGGGACCTAAGAGCTGTGATACTGCCCAGGTGGGAGGGATGAGCAGAGTGAGGGCTGCGGAGGGGACAAACTGACAGGTCCAGGAGCCTGAGGGACACCAGTGTGCAGCACCTGGGACCAGAGCGGCACAGGACGGCTCCAGGGAGGAGAGCCGGTGAGACCACTGTGACTCTTCACACCGCAGTGAGGACCCTGAGTTTGTACGGGGAACAGTGGAGATCCACTGGGAAGATCATGGGGAGAAACAGGTCTGCAAGACCCTGTTGGAACTGTCCGTAAGCAGTCAGGCGAGGAGCTGTCGCCGAGCTGGGCGTATGAATCTGGAACTCAGACAAGAAGTCAGGTAGAGCTGCCTTTAGTCTTAATTCCAGCTGTCCCAGAAACAGACCCTGAGACAAGGATTCAGATGCAAATAGATGATTTGGGAAGTGTGGCAAACTTGAATGGGGAAAGGGGAAGTGGCCCAGGCAAGGAAGCCACCCACTTAAAGGGACACAAGGAAGCCAGTTACCAAAGTGGGTGGCAGCTGGGGAACTCCAGGTAAAAGTGCATAATTCAGAGCCCAGAGTGTTCCCACCATGAAGGAAATTGAATGCTAACTTTCCAAGGTCACTGCCCAAAGACATCCTCCTGACCTGCACATTCAAGCACATTCCATAGTAAAGGGTCCAAGTGATGTGGGAGACTCATCAGCAGTGTCCACAGCAGCCTCAGGAGCATGAAAGTTGGACCTTCTGGGCTTGGACCTAGTTCTGTCACTTCCGAGAAGCGACTGACCATTCTGAGCTTCTTCATCTATCAGCAGAGATAGTACTACCTACCTCTAGGAGCTGTGGGTAGATTAAATCATTTTACACACCTGGGACAGAACCCAGAATGTAGTGCTAGCATCTGTTAATGGTTTTGCTATTATTATTTGAGGATTGAGATTTATCTTCATCATCCATTTGAGAATGCTAATAAAGAAAGACAGAATTTCAGGCCTGAAAGCACTGCACGAAAGAGAAAAATAGGCAGAGAAGGATGAGAAGGAGAGGTAAGTGAGGTAGGAGAAAACCAGGCAGAAAACAATGGAAGCCATGACAGGGAGGGGACAGAGCAGTTCAAGAATGAGAAAATCCCCACATGCTGATGATGTAGAGTTGGACAAGAAGGGAAACCTGAGCACAAACACTTGCATATTTGGAACAGTTAGAGTTCCCCCCCGTTTGCCAGCATAGACCTTCATCAGAACACTAATGTTGATTGTCAAGGTCTTTGTGCGAGTACTTCCGGTTTTGGCTCCCCGGCATCTCTTCTCTTTGTAGCAGCTTCCTGCCATTCCTGTGAGATTCACACATCAAACAATACATGGGACTCATGAATCTGGTCACCACAGTGTCCTCCCTTCTTCCAACTCAGACATGGGCTAACTCATCAGAATTCTCTCTGCAAAGGTATTTCAGAGTTTGGGGGAAATACTGTCTCTGTCCCCTCTTATACAGCTGGAGGGATATTAGTCTGGTGCTCTAGACAGACAACCTTTTTCTTGGCCAGTGGAGAGACCAGTGAAGGCAAGTCACAGACTTGGGCACACCGTCAGAGCACCTGGATTTAGCCGTGCCTGAAGCCGACACTTTCCTCAATATTCCTAGGACTCTTCGTTTGGCATGAGCTGGATTTCAGTCACTGTCAGTCAAAAGCATTTGACTCCACCATAAATATTTTTACAGTGATTCTAATATTAACACAGAGAGCGAGGTGTGTGTTTTGACACATCTAAGTCTATGAAAATTGAAAACTGAACAGCAGAGGAAAGGGAAGCCGTAGAATTCAGTTGGTTCCCGTCCTCATTGACAAGGCCAAGCTCTCGACTCCTGTTAGCTGGTGGTCTCTGATCTTGGAGATCTTTGATATTCTGTGTCCCTACAGTCTTAGCTGCAGCAGCCACTCAATGCACAGGAATGATGGAGCAGGCAGCTTTGGGGAAGCGTGACATCTGGGCATCCGGTAGCAGGTAGCCAGGGAGGCTCAGCCCAGGCTGGGACCTCAGCGACCCAATGTAAGCTCCTGGGAAGCAAGTGTGGAAGGGAAGGCTTTGAGAAAAAGGCAAGGAATGCTCTTGGGAGAAACTAGAGAATAAGGTAGTAGCTTGATTAAAAACAAAAAGATGACCAGTGTGTAGTCAAATCCGTGTATGTTCATCAGCAGTAGAAACTGGGTCTCAGTAATTGAAGCAGGAGGGGACTTCATCAATGACTTTGGCTAACTCACAGGGACACCCAGTCAGGGCCACATGTCACATCACACCACAAATTTGGTCCAGCAGCACTGTCACACAGGGCTTGCTCCTCAGACATTATCAATTCTAAATAGTAGAGGCAGCTGCCGCCCTCACCAAAAGGTACTGTGCATGGCCTCTGATTCCTAAAGTGAAGCCCCGTGTGAGCCGGGCACTGGGCAGGTGGAGCATGACTAGCAAAACCAAGTTCATGTACTCATGCCCGAGCTGCAAGAAAACCTGTGAACTGGGTACATGGGGGCCACTGTCCACCTCCATCAGGGCCTGTGAGCTCCAAGAAGTAAAGTGGGGTAGTCTCGATTACAAGACATTCAAATGCCGAGTGGCCAAAAGTAATGGCACACACACCAACTCCATGAAAGCTCTGTGAGCGGTGGCTCCCGGGGTGGGCTCTGGAATAAGACTGCCTGGCTTCAAGTGCAAGGACTAATACTTTCTTGCTCTTTACTTTTCTCTAAACACCATGTCATTCATCTGGAAAACTGAGATAAGAATAGGCCCCAACCCAAAATGTAGATGTAGATTAGAGAAGATGATGCTCCATGTTGAGCTGAGCCAGCGCCCTGAGGATGTCCAGTTTCTCCCTGTCCCTAAGATGAGACTCTGGTGTCAGCTTCTCAGTTTAGCTTGTTCCTGAACCCTCCGAGGGGGGCTCTGCAGTTGTCAAAGCTATTCTTAGAGTCTAGAAGATCTGATGACACTAGGGAAGTGGATAGGAGAAAAGGGGCTTTTAAGAATATCACCCATAGCTGGGTGTGGTGGCACATGCCTGTAACCCCAACACTCTGGGACGCTGAGACAGGAGGATTGCAAGTTCCAGCCCCAACCTGGGTAATTGAGAAATTTGGCAAGATCCTGTCTCAAAATTTTAAAAATAAAAGAAATAAATTAAAAGAGATAGGAATGTAGGGATGTAGCTCAGGACAAATACCCTGGGTTCAATAACCAGTACCACAAAGAAGGAAAAAAAAAGAAAGAAAAAGGGGTGGTCTGTGTATGAGTGTGTGTGTGTGTGTGTGTGTGTGTGTGTGTGTGTGTAGTAAATCATCTTTCATGGTGCTGAGGAAATGCTACTAATGAATATGGTCATTTAAATTTGTTTTACCCTATTTGTGTCAGGTAACGGTACTTTAAAATTGGATCAAGAGGACATTGGTTCATTAAGAAGGAAATGAGAACAAGGCATGGCATATACTGACCATGGTAAGAGATCCCTGCAGGGAGCCTGCACCATGTGACTGGCCCAGAAGGCCAGCGGGAGGCAGCACAAAGAGAAAGGATGTGAGTCCTCCCTCCCTTGAGCTCTTGAACCAGAACTTGGAAGATGCCACGCCCTAGGCAAGGTGGAGGCGACTGCTCTGCCTTCGTCCTTCTCTTCCACCTCCATTTAGAAACCGAAGCCCCGTTCTCTGACCTGGTGTGCCCCTCCCTATTTCACATACTGAGGTCCCAGCTCTCCAGGACATCGGCCGTGGCTGTATCTGGAGAAAAGTCTCCACAGAGGCCATTAAGATAAAGTGAGGTGTTACAGTTTCTGTATGGATGTCCGCCCCCGCCCCCACCCCAGCCTCATCGTGAAGGTGTGATAATCATTACTGGATTAGTCCACTATGGATTTCTAGCTAACCGCGAGGTTGGGAGGTGGAGCCGGTCAGTGGAGGGGCGGCTTGGAAGGGCTTCTCTCCTGCCCCACTCATCCCTTGGCCTCCGCTTCTCTGCAGCCAGGCCAGGAGCCGCCCTCCTCTGCCCTGACCTCCCGCCCTGTGTGGAGCCAGCCACCTCTACAGACTGTGAGCCAAGATAAACCCTCCTGTAAGTTGTGGGTGTGCGGTATTGCGCCTCGGTGAGGAGCAAAGCGACTAAGACATGAGGCAATGAGGCTGATGAGTGGATTTGAGTCCAGTATGACTGGATCCTTAAAAGATGAGGAAGTTGGGACGTAGACAGACTCAGAGGGGAAACCGAAGATGCAGAGATGCTGCAGAGGGAGGCTGGGAAGAAGCCAACCCTGCCCACGCTCCGGCTTTGAACTAGGCCCCGGAACTTTGAGGAACTACATCTAAGCCGCCCCATCTATGGCCCTTTCTGCAGCATCTACAGGAAAGAAAACACCCAGCACCTTCTGAGTGCAGAGCCCTCAACTTGCCCCTTCAGTGTGCCCCGCGGGAATCTGGTCTGACTCTAAGAGGCAGACAAGAAGAGCTACCCATGTTGGTACATGGCAGTCTGGGGAAACTCAGTCTTTTAGAAATCTCCAAGTGTTAGGCATGAATTTGGCAGTGCCCCCTCAGTACTAATCACAATTATCAAGTGGCGCAAAACATCTTTAAGCAAGAATTAATAACAGCAGCATCTATACTGGCTTTAACATGCTAGCCGCCGTTGCTTGGCTGTATTCACTCGCTGAAGGCCCCCAGCCACCCGGTCAGCGTCGATGTTCACTGTTAGCGTGAGGAGGGTTAGCACTCTGCTCACCCCTCACACAAAGCCTCGCGCGGACGCCAGACCAGCACAGGGAGTGAGGCTGTTCTGTGACACACACGACGATGGTCAGAGTCGAGACCGAAAACTGACATCTGGCTCCACCACCCGCACGCTTGCCAGTCCGTACAACTTATCAGGCAAGTGTTTATCACAACATACTTTAACACGTGAAAGTACGAGGAAGAGAGTAAGAAGTACCGAGGAAGCCTGTACCTGGGAACGAAGCCTCCCACAGTCTGCCGCTCCAGTCACTTACCAATCAGACCTGAGGACAGGTAGCAATCTTTTGTCCTAAAAGATATCAGAAGGATGTTTTAAAACCATAAACAGAAGAATATGATTCTTGCTTTTAAGAACAGTCAACTGTTAGAAAAAACCATTGTTTGCTGAGTTTCAAAAGTCCTCTGGTGCGACCCAGTTCCTCCTCATCCTTCCTTCTTACTAAAATCCCCCTTATTAAAGTGAATATGATGGGCACTCTGCTCGTGTGCTTACATAAAGATCCTGTTTTTCCATTTTTCTCCCATTCATGGTTTTCAGTATCTGGCAGGCTGAGGCCTGCGGGTCAGGGTGTGAAGCTGCACCAGGGTCCCCGCTGGGTTTATTTACACCCTCATGCAGTTCCCACACGGCTACAGATGGGTCCTCCAGCCTTTGTCTATCACAGATTTCTTTCTGGAATGTGTGAGGAATGACCCAGATTTTCTAAATTCCTACAGACTCTTTTGAAATAGCAGCTACTTCAAAGGAAGGATGTATTTTGGAGAACACAAACAAAATATTTCTTCTGGGAGCCACCAGGAGATGTCATAATTTGCCATTTAATAGGATTGTCCGCCTTGGTGGAGAGTAGGCATTCTGCCACAGTGCCAGGATCAGCGTCCAGCACCACATGGCTAAGGAGGCAAAAATAATCTTAGCATCCATCTAGCTAAGTGGATCAGCCAGAATGCTCAATAAATACAATTCAAGAGTGCAAAGTAGGCTGCGACAGAGATAAGACCGACCTCTGAAGCCAACTACAAACGCCGCTGACTGTTCTGAGTCTTCGGTCAAATCCTGTTTGCTAGGTTCTGCTCTTATAACAAAAGCCCTATTTCTAAATTTCTTCTGGAAGTATGATGCCAAAAACAGAAAAATCCATCTTATTGGAAATTTCTGGCCACGGGTAGGTTATTTCTGGGACACTTTCTGACTTCCAGCAGCAGAACATCCATTAAGACAGCTCACGTTTGTAGACTACGACTTTTTAATCATTATCTGCACAAGTGTGCAGGGAAGAGTACCTTGAATTCATTGTGTTTTTCAGATTAAACTAAATTGACGAATTTCTCATGCATGCTGCACAAAGTGATCACTGCCCTGTTGGTTAAGTATTTGCACTTGTGCTTCTGAAAATTATAGAAGGCAAAGTTGTTCTTGACTGGTAGAAAGAAGCTTGCCCAGTGAAACATTTAAGATTTAAAGAGGCAGAATAGGGGAAAAATAATTATTCCTAATTGGGAACTCAAGCTTACTGCTTGTCTGCAAAATATATTAAAATAAAAACTCGAGCCGTGTTTAGTATAAGCACCTTCCAAACCTGTTCTGTATTTTAGATAAATGATAGTACTCCTGAGAGTCTCGTTATTGGAGAGGATGGTCGGCATTGCATGCCAGGCCGGGGGCTGCCAGCGCTGGTTCTGCTTTGGGCTCTCACCTGGGCATCACCTGCTTGCTCTACTGGCGTGGTCTGGGCTCAGTTGAGGGGACCCTGATGCTCTTCCCGACTCTGTGCCGCCTCCCACCCCGACTTCATCTTGGTCTCCACGTTGTGCTCTCTCTGCAGTCAGCATCCTCATGCAACAGACCGACCACTGAGAAGCAGGTAAAACTCTGGAAAACAAGCAAGCAAGCACTTTTTTCACAGTAGTACTTTGGATTAGAGAAACTGAGGGCATCAGAAATTGCTGTTCTGAGAATAAAAGACATTTTTTCTCTTGGAGTTAGGTACAGATTGGTGAATTAGTCTCTCCTCCAGCCGTGACCCATCATCATCAATGATCAACACCCTTCCCTCTTAGTGCCGTCAAAATAAACTAATTAAGTTGATTTATTCACTCATATATTATCTTCATATCCCTATTGTCAATTGTTTTTCCTCTGTCTCTATAGAAAAACAGTGTGGTGTGTTATGTAAGTTTTTTTGGTTGTGTGCGTGTGATAGATCTCAGGACTGTTTTTAAGACTTATTATATAGCTGTGCACAACCCAGTCTGTCTCTGGTAACTACTCCACAGTGCTCCTTGCGCAGTCCCCATGGATTCTGTCCACCCTCCCAGGGACAGCTGCTCAGCCTGCCTCGGACTCCTGCCATCAAGAGTAACCACTGCTGCAAAGGACACCCTCGTACCTCTCCCAGATGGAGCACCACGGCCGCTTCTTCTGGTTTGCACCCAGGAGCGGAATCCCTGGACCAACACGAGCGGCGACCCTGTCAGAGGCGCACCCACGTCCCCTGGTTCACGTCACAGTTCAGCCTCCTCCTCGCTCCAGCAGCTGGCGCCTGCACCCTTCTGCCCGTGGCTTGGTTGGTGGCCTCAGTGAACACATGGCGAGCCTGTGTATAAGCACTCAGCTCCTCACCCCTTGGAGGGAAACTGGGGCTCTGGTCCTGCACTGGCTCCTGGAAGTCCCCAGGGACACTCTAGCGGTGCACAGGAATGACATGCCTGAAAACGCACCCTTAACTGAGTGCCTTCCCCTCCACCAGTGTCCCTTGGTATCAGCCACTGAACACACCGCTCCACTCCACTCCTTGTCGCCTGCGGGGTTTCTGGGCGCCTGATCTGAGACAGGAAGTGAGTCTGTTTGCCTCCGGATGGCGTAGCAAGCGAGCGACTGCGCGATCACACTCCCAACAGCAGTGGCGAGGTACCCATCACTCAGGATATTGTGGTTATTTGAAAGATTACTGAGAAGGTGAACCTGTGAGTAGGGTTGCCTTCAGAACTAATTTACTGTTTGGTCTAGTTTATAAACCTCTGCTCTAGCGTGGGCTCTTGGGGAGAAGAATCCCCCGTGTCACATTATGCACCAGGCTGGTGTTACACACCCCGTACTGGCCTTGCTTGGCAACCCTGGAAACACAGATCTCCTGGAAGTCGAGAAGTAAATACAGGCTGTTTCTCCACTTAATGGCCACTCTTAATCTCCGGATTTCCTTACATAGTCCCTTCACAGTACTTGGGATGAGGGTAATGAACGGAGAGACCATAAACACTTGGGCACTTTCCAGTTTCAAAATGCTTTCATCTCCTGAAGGGGCAGCATACTATAGTGGATTTGATTCTCACCGTCACTATTTACTGGCTATTTGTTCTTGGAAAACTTCCAGCTCCTGGATTCAGAATGGGGGCTAGTAATAACTACCTCCAGCTGCTGCTAGAGTTATGACCGAAGTAAACAAAGTACACAGTGGTTCCTGGCACATGAAATAAGCACTCAGAAAATAGGTGCTATTATCATACATTATTTCTAGGCATGGCAGATAAAATATCAGACAACAGTTAAACTTGAATTTAGATGACTGACAGATGTTTTAGTAGTAATATGTTCCAAATATTGGATGGACTATAACTTGTATTTTTATTTGCTAAGTCCAACAACTTTAATTATTTCACTAGATACTATGACACTACTGAAGTATACATTGTCCCCATTTCACAGGTGAGAAAACTGAGGCTCAGAAACAGTAAATACTGTGGTGTGAAATACATGTAATCACAGGCATATTCAGTTAAAACAAGTCTTTTTGTTGTTGTTGCTGTTGCTTTAGATTTTTATTAAAATTTATCCAAAATTACACAAACTTACAGGCAATTACACAAGCTTACAGACCACAATTAATTGTACCTTTTGCTTATGACAGTGAGCAATGTAAACAACTACCTACATACAGCAGTAAGTCACAACTATACAAAGTTACTATAGTACCCAGTGTACGTGTCACTGATTTAAGTTCGAGCTATTAGGGTCTTATTTTTAAGATATTATTCCTCTGGATTACCATTCCCCTCCCCCTTTGCCCTCTTCTGGTTCCCTTGAACCCTTTGTCTATTAGCTTATATCTAACACTTTGTCTTTTTGTCTCCATTGTTTACTCTTTTCTTTTGTTTGTATTTTACCTCACTAAATGAGGGATACCATGCGGTATTCCAGCTTGCGAGACTGGTTTATTTCACTCAACATTATATTTTCCAGGTCCATCCATTTTCCTACAAATGACTCTAGTTTGTCATTCTTTACAGCTGAATAGTATTCCATTATGTGTAGAGATACAACATTTTATTTATCCAGCTATCCATTGATGGGTATATGGGTTGCTTCCAGAATTTAGCTATTACAAATTGTGCTGCTCTAAACATTGTTGTGCAAGTATCTCTGTAGTACGATGTCTCTAGCTCTTCAGGACAGATACCTAGTAGGGGAATGGCTGGGTCGTATGGGATTTCTACTTTCATGCTCTTGAGAAATCTCCATACTGATTTCCATAATGGTTGTTTTTTACCTTCCCCCGAATAGAATGTTCTGTGGTCTCACCTGCTTTCCTCCTTTCCCCTCCTCCTAGTCCCAGAGTGCTGCTAAAGCACGGGCGCTGAGTCCGGGGACTGTTGACACAGGCGGGGGAAGGAGTGGCGATGTGTCATCGCTGTGGCTACAATGGATGCCCCTCACTCCGAATGACAGAACTGACTTTAAAAATGTGGACTGAGACAAGGTGACTGTAAAAGAAAATGGGCATTTGTCCTCTTATTGCATAATGCTGATGCAGTATGTGTAATGTCTCAGCACGAGCTTGTGTGGCGTAGGTGCGGCGTGGGAGGACGGAGAGTGAGCACTTGCATCCTCACGGTCAGACACTGGAACATTCCCTCATGTTTTCTGTTATGCTTTCCTATCCGCCGCTCCTACCCACAGCACTTCAACTATTTTAACTGCACCCCGTTCTTCCTGGCTTATTGGCACTTTTATCAAAGGAAGAGCAAAGATAAAGTTCAAACTGAGCACTGCCTGTTAACAAATCACTACTGTGGAGCCTCAGGTTGTCCGGAAGATCTCGCCGGGCCAGATCAGAGTGAACAGCCATCCTCAGCAGTGTGACCTTACCAAGCCGGGCATGGTGGCACATTCCGGTCATCCAGCTACTCAGGAGGCCAAAGCGGGCAGATCACTTGAGCCCAGGAGTTCAAGGTCAGTGTCAGCTGACAGTGAGACCCTCTCTCAAAAAATGGAAGTAGCCTCCCCAAGAAGAATTCTAGAGTCAACTTTGAGTTACCTTCTCATGGGGACAAATGCATTGAGACGAATCCACCTCAGACTTAGAGCTGAACAAGGATAAATCTCTGGAATTTCTTTGCTAAGCAAATCCAAGAGAAGCAGGATCATCATAACTTTCCTGCCTAGGATACTTTCATGGTTTTTTTCAGAAGAATCTGGATTTCTTATTTCTGAAAGGGAATCCAAAACACTTTTCTCTGCTGTAAGTTTATACTCAGAAAAAAAAGGAACACACCAGTGACTAGGGTTACACAGTGGCTGAAACGGGAACCAGCCCATAGGAAGAGATCTGGGGGCCTTCGCTTCACCCCCACGCCGGAAGTCTGCTTCTTTCTCTACAACACGTTTTGCTGACTTTTTCACTATCCCCACAGCCTCCTCTTACTGCTGTGCCTTTCTGTCTACTTTAGCTTTTATTTTCCTTGATTTACTCATTTCAGTAGCAGAGCTGAATTTGGGGTATTATTTTTAATCCTCATGAATAAAAAGTTCCCCGTTCCCCTTTTCTATATTTATTGCAGACTGATTTTCCATCTCCTTGAGAAGAAATCTTTACTCAGTGTGGAAAATGCTTACAACAGCCCAAAGAGGGCCAGGACAACTAGGCCAAGGGAACTCTGCCTCCACGCAACTATGTCTCGGAGCAACACAGGCCGGAAATATCTGCTGTGAAATTTTAATTGTTTACTCAGTAATTTACAGCAACCTGCTTAGCTCAGAAACCCAATTTTCCTAAAGCAACATCTCTCCAAGTGTACACAGCAGGCCACCCTGCATCAGATTCACCTGGTTTCTTACCTAAAAGTCAGACTCCTGGAGCCCACTACCAAATCTGAATTTGTAATAATGAGTTCTTAAAACCTTGTCTTGGAGAATGTATTTCTCTAAAAAATCTTTTTCATTCTGAGGTAATTGCACTTTCACATACTATAGAGAGATCCCACATACCCTCAGTCACTTTCCTTCAGGGTAACATTTGACAAATTCATAGCATAATGTTACAAGCAGGACACTGACATTGACAGTCAAGACACAGGCCTCTTCCGTCACTATAGGATCTTTCTCATTGTTCTTTCATACCTCACTTATTTCCTGTCCCCGTCTCTAAACCCTGAAAACGACCTTGCAGCCTACTCTGAATCCCTGTGTTTCCATCATTTCCAGGGTGTGACACAATGAAGTCACACAACTTGTAACCGTGGGGAACTGGCTTTTTTTCACTCCGCATAACTCTCTAAAGGTACATCCAGATTGTTGTTGTCATTTCATTCCTTTCTTTGGTAAGTAGTAAAGAGAGAATGTATTTTAAATGTAATTCTAGTTGAATTTTTGCCTTAGTTTCCTAAGCGATCAGCTAGTACAGCCCGGGTAATAACCACCTTGTAAACACCACTACATTCTCTGGCTCATGCGCCTGTGCTGGGAATGCACCAGGGAGCCCCATAATGGCCATTCTGAGGGGGCTCCGAGGAGTGCTGAGGCCCCAGGGCTGGATGGCATGAGAAATCTGTTGGAGCAGCAAGGGGCATGATTCTGTAATTGATACCTACAGAGCTCTGAGCCAGAGGTGGCCTCCACTGGATCTAAACTTGAGGAGAGAGAAAAGAATGTGTAGTTCTACAAAAACAAAATATAATTACCTGAAGCAACTTAAGGCATTTAAGCACAGATATATGTTAAAGGTAACTTGAACATGGAAATGTGTGTGTGTGTGTGTGTGTGTATTTGTGATCTTAATTGTGAAATGTCAACTTGGAATAGTAAAGCACCATTGTGGGTGTGTCTGTGTGGGTCATGAATGTGTGACCTTGGGTATTATACATGGTCTTTGGCCCCTTCCTCTCTGGTACTGTGCCCCTGTTCTGTTTCCCAGTCACCATGAACTAAGCATCTTTGCTCCACCATCTCCTTCTACCATGATGTTTCTGCCTTGGTGCTGGCATACCATGGACTAAATCTCCAGAAACCATGAGCCGAATTAAACCTCTTCCCCTTTAAGTTGTAGGTGTTGGATATCATATCTCAGTGATGGGAAAGCTGACTAAAATGAAAATTGGTAGGGTCATTGCTGTGACTGTACTTGACCATATGGTTTAAAATTCTTTGGAATTAGTTTGGAGGAGAAGTTTGGAAAGTTTGGAGAACTGGGCTGGACAAAGCTTATTCTGCTCAGAGCTCAGAAGAACAAAATGCTGATAGCAATGTAGATAGTAAAGGCCAATCTCAGGAAGTTTCACTCGGTAACAAGTGCTCTGTTGGCAATTGGACTAGAGGCCTTTTGTGTTAAACCGAGGCAAAAAAAATTGCCTGTA
>PVJO010026827.1:0-20561 GCA_004026905.1 Hystrix cristata
AAAAATTTCCCACATATTCTCTGATAACAGTAGCAGAAATCACAATTGTGGAACACTGACTTGAGAGGACAGAATCCCTGCAAAATTGGCCACAAGTGGAAGAAGTCTTGTCGAGCTCCAGAAAATGGAGGAGTCAGGAGCAGGTGGATGTTAACTTCCAGAGAGCACTTTCTGGTAATGAAAGTAGGTCCATATGGAATCAAGGGATGTTGCTGAATAACTTTTAATCAAAAAAAAAAAAAAAGTTCCTCGGAACTGTAGATCATCATTTCCCTGAAAAGCAAAATATGGAGGGAGATGAGGGATTCTGGTATTACAAGTTTGGGACATTGCATTCAATATTAGCTCCTGAAGAGCCGCGGTGCTCTGTGGCCTGTTACCTATTTGGGAGAAATCCTGGAGAAGGAACTGCTGTTTGACTTTCTTGAATGCCGTGTTTCCCACGGTTCTCACCAGTGAGCAGATTTACCGAGCGGCTTTTTTTAAACATTCCGAGGAACAACTCCACTGAACACGTGGGAAAACTTCTTCCACAGCACAGCCTGGAAAGTGCCCCCTGCGCTCCTCCCTGCCCCATGGTTGAGTGAGCATGCTGTAGTGCTCAGTGCCAGAAGCATCCCACTTAGCCCATTTGTAACGCGTTCCTAAATTGGCCAACTAACCTCCAGCAAATGGCCACGGTGATAAGCCCGCAAGAGGATCCGCTGGGGGAGCGGTGTGCTGCGCTGCGCATGGGCAGCTTCACCTCCCGGCAAGGCGGTGCCCATAGCGATGTTTTCCTTGGGTATTTGAGTTTTCCATCCCACAATTATGTCCTAAACCCCAGATAAAATTCACGGCCACGTTTCACTCAAGATAAACCTAATGTCTTAATAATACAAAAGATTAATTTGTGGAGGAAAGAGGAAAGAAATGGCCTTCACTTCAAGAGATGTCAATACTGAAGCCTTGCAGAAGGAGTTTGCTTCTGTCCCATGCTCGTTGACATGGGAGTAGGCACAGAGAGCTCCTTAGCGTGTACTTGTTGGTGCACAAGCTGCGGCAACTTCCTCACCGACACGGTAACCAACTGAGGCCCACTTTTAAAGGCCTGTCACCTCCAAGCCTCGCCCACCCTCTGGGACTCACAATGATTTTTTCTCCACAAGTCTCCCTTAACCGCTCACACATCACTAAATTTTCTCCTCTCTGATCATGTTGGAAAGCATAGTGGTTGCCTACTACCACGATCATGCTACATAACAACCCCCACAAATAAGCATTCAATGACAAGTAATGACATTTGCCACTTCAAGCCAAAATTCAGTGGCTTTCTTTTTTCATTGTGGGGATGGAGCCCAGGGCCTCAGGCAAGCTAGGTGAGTGCTTTACCACTGGGCTACACGCCCAACCCTACTGTTCGCTCTCATGTCTGCGGGTTAGGTCGGGGTGGCTGATCCAGGTTAGACTTTAGTCTAGGTTGTGGGTTTGTTTGTTTCAGGTCTCCTCCCATGTCTTTCATTCTTCTGGTACCACGAGGCTACCAGTGGGCATGCCCTTCAGAATAGCTTGTCTCGTAAGGCATGTGCTTTGGCTTATACAGCGTTAACTCTGCCCAGGTTCCATTGGCCAAAGCAAGTTTCGCGACAAAGCCCACGGCCTGTGGGGGTGGAGGATAACTCTCTCTTATGGAAGCTGAAAGGGAGGGAGTCGATAGCTCACGAACAGTATTCGACATGCCACAGATTGTTCACAATGTAGGTGCTTGGTGAGGAGCTGTGTTTTTGTTTCTGTCAGAGGTGGTGACGCTGGAGCTGAGCCATGAGGAGTATTGATAACTCTGTACCTGTGCTCACCGCCACATTGCCGAGGAAGGCAGATAATATGATGTAAGATGCCCAGGCACACTAGTGGACACAGTCACATGTTGTGGCTCTACTGTGTACAAGAATGTGCCCCTGGAAGGTGCTTGTTGCTCTCGTTGTTGGAATTTGTAAGGGTCATAATGAGTCACACTCTTCTCCCCTCAAAGTTCTGAGCCAATTTAAAATTATACACTGGAGTTTGATGGAAATGAGAATATTAACATTATAGCCGGGGTACCTCAATTTGAGAACAGCTTGGACCTGAAGTTGAAGCAGTTTTCTTGATACTTTCCCCCTAGAGTGGATTCTGGACTCCACCTGGAGGTAGGGCTGAGTTTTCTAGCCTGATGAGTGGAGAATTGTGGATGGGAGCGATGCCACATCTGGTGTTGGGGCCATTCATACATTAGAGAAGCACAGACCAATGGGTGTCGGCCTCTTGCCACCCCAACAATTATGCTCTCTCTTCGCCATCCACATGAGAGGTAGTTAGGGATGGAAGGAGAGATGGAGATAGAACAGTCTCTCCTCATCCCTACTTTATGAGAGAGCAAAGCTTTGTGTCATGTGGGTCAGCAGAAGGTCGGGAGGAGGGAGAAAAATGGCTCCAGGGACCCATAAAGTAAGACAGATAGTACCCAGAAGGAATCATCATGAAGTCAGTCTAGCATGACCTGGAGCAGCTCTGTCTTGCTACCAAGTCCAAATGGGAAGCACCCTAACTCTGCTCCCTTTCATCCCACATCCAAACCCCTTCTTTATCCATTTCCAACTGCATGAAGACAGCTGGGCATTGTGAGTTCATTTGCTTCTCGTTGCTGCCTCTTGGGATGGAGTCCTACAGATCAGGACCCTGGAGTTCACTGCACAGGATTAGATGCTGTCATCTTGGAAATCACGCTCTTTTCTCCCATCTGGGAAACCTGCTGGTTCTTTTGCCAGTCAGAAGTTAGAAATAAAGTATGGTGACCAAGCAGAGATGACAGAGGATGCAGTTATGCTGGGAGTAACTTTTCAGAGTTCAGGAAAACCTGCAAACTCCACAGGGATTATACTTATTCCTCAGGGCAAGACACTGCTGAGTAGGGCTGGGGAGGGGATATTGGGGAAAGGAGCTTGTGTGTGCTGAGGTCAAATAGTCATTATCTACAATTTCACATCTGATCCTCCTGGAAACCTGACCTCTAGGCACTAGGGTTCAGTGGTTAAGAGCCCAGACTCTGCAGCCAGCTTCCAAACTTCTGCATACCAGTTGCATGACCTAGCTAAGTCTCTGGGCCCCAGTTTCCCCATCTGTAGAATGGTGCTAAAGGAGGATATTAAGTATCTACCACACAGCAGTTGCCATGAGGATAAAATGATGTAGCCAGGGTGGAGGGCAGCCTCTGAGATGGCTCCCAGTTATTCTGCTTTGAGATGTCTATGCACTTGTGTGATCTACTCCCCTCCCTTGAGTGTGGGCTGGACTTAGTGACTTGCGTCTAATGAAGAAACTATGTCACAAATGAAAAGATGTCACTTTCACTTCTGAGATTAGGTTAGAGAATGCAACTACCATCTTGCTTATCTCCTCTCACATGTTCTGATGGACCCCATGTCTGAGTTGGGCAAAGGTGAAGCATGCTTGGGAAAGAATGAAGAGTGGCTTCCGGTTCACAGCCAGCTGGACACAAGGTCCCCATCCGACGGCCCAGGAGGTGCAAGATCCTGCCAACATCCTCACGAATGAGCTTGGGAGCAGACCTTCCCCAGTGGAGCCTGTAGTGGCTAGATCCCAGCTGACACCTGAGTTGTGATGGGCGGGACACTCTGAAACAGAGGATCCTGCTCCCCTCACCCAGATTCCTTATGCACAGAAACTACGATATCATAAATCCTCTTGATTATAGGCTGCTAAGTTTGAGGGTAATTTCTGGACAGTAATAGGTAACGAATACAACACATGTGTAGTTCTTAGAGCAGGACCTAGTGCATAGTATATCCTCAATAGATACTCACCATCTTTATTATTAATACAGTCAGATGCAGCTTAGCGATTAAGATGGGTTCTGAGGAATGCAGTGTTAGGTGATTTTGTCATTGTGCAAACATCAGAGTGTCCTTATACAAGCTGAAGTGGGACAGCCTATTGCACTCCTAGACTAATGATATAGTTATTATTCCCAGGCTACAAACCTGCCCAGCATGTTGCTATACCGAATACTGCAGGCAATTATACTACCATGCTAAGTATTTGTGCATCTAAAAATATCTAAACAGGTTTGTTTACAAGAAACATCACTACAAACGTGTGGGTAATACATTGTGCTGAGATTTTTTTGATGATGGCTACAGTGTCACTAGGTGATGGCGTCGTTCGGTTCCATTATAACCTTAGAGGACCACTAACCTATGTGTGGTGCATCATTGGCTAAAATGCTGCCGTATGGTGTACTTCCATTTCACTGCTGAGTGGAAGACAAGGCTCAGAGAGAGGTGATTTGCCCAGAGTTACCTAATTACTATGTGGCCAAGTAGGGTCTCGTCCCTTGTTCTGACTCCACAGTTGGTGCTCTCAAAGTATCACTGTTGGGAAGACCTAGCTCCTGGGAGTGCTTGGCAAGAGCTGCTGCGGCAGGGAAGGCAGGTCCCGTGGAGAGTCTGGGAGAGGAGAAGGAATCCTTTAGGCTGCAGAGGGCTGACTGCTAGACTGGACATAACCATGTCCATCCGCCCTCCCCAGCCAGCGGCTCTTCCCTCCTTGTGGATGCAGCTGGGGCCTGGGACTTTCAACACACAGTAGGATCAACACATGGTTGAATCCGTCCCAGGATAAGACACTGTGGACTGAGAGATGGAGCTCTGATATCCTCTTGCCTTCTCTCATTTCCTCCAGGAGTTCATGAGCTCTGAAACAAGCCCCATCTAGGGCAGTCCTATCTGAGCAAAGACCATTTTCTTTGTTGTCTTGTCATGGTACTGATGATGTTGATGAATCCTCTTAGCTGGTTAGATGGTAGTCACCATCACTCAGGACATCCTGTTCTCTGAGCATAGTTTCTGCTGACACATAGGCAAGGTCCCTTAGGAGGTCTGAGCAACAAACAGGGGTCCTGGAGAGAAGTGTGTGGGGTGGGGATGCTTAAGCACTGAGATGTGAGGAGCTGGGCAGCTGGGTGTGGATTCAAGCTTCGCCACACATACATGCAGAGAATCAGGCACTTACACAGAAGCACATGGATGCCTATATTAATACAGCATACTCCAGCCGCACAGCCATAGTCACAGACACACCTGTAGAAAGGTATCCTCCTAGATATTCATCAAGGAGCTGGGGAGGCAGCTCAGTGATGGAACACTTACCTAGCATGCATGAGAACCTGGCTGTGATCCCTAGAAGTGATAAAAAGGATATTTAGTATAAAGACAAAAATGCTGATAAATTCCTATGTGTCAGGGAGGAATTTTGTACTCTATGACTCATGTTTCCAGGGAGGGGAGGAGTCTTCTTTTGCACTCCCCATGAAGGAAAAGTATGGAAGGAAATTTTCTTGATTTTGCCCATCCCCTCACCCACTTCTCCCCAGAGAAATGACGTCAGATTGGTGAGTCTGGGAGAGTAACTGTCTGAGAGCACCCTTTTCTTAGCCTGTCTCAGAGCACCCTTTTCTTCTGCTCTACCTGCCCGCAGAGAGGAGTCAACATTCTTGTCCTGAGTTGCCTCCCGGATTGGCTGGACCTCTCTGACTTTTTCTGGTATGACCAGTACCAAGTGGATATGTCTGTCTAATTCATTGGTGAAGAATTTGCAAACCCATTTGGCTATAGATATGAACTTATGTTCTGCACTTGACTTTGCCACTAATTGGGTTGACTTTCTTAACTCCATCTTTATCTCCTGGGTCTTAATTCTCAGTTGGTTTCAGAGTCAAGATTCCCCAACATCAGACACCGCTAGAAAGAGAAACATGGACAGATGTTCACAGACACAAGCATTGAGGCAGACAAGACAGTGCGTTTTCTTGCCTGAGAAGAGGAGAAATGGGTCAGAAGAGGAATTTTCAACCCAACTGGGTGTTAGAATCACCTGGGAATACTTATGAACATGTCCTGATTTCTAGATTCCAGACAAATGGAAATGGGGCCTGGGTAGTAGTCATTTTTAAGGCTTCCCAGGTGATTTTTAGCAGGCAGTTGCCCACCCCCAGCACTCAAAGGCCTACATATACTTTTGCCTCCATGAGGAGCCTAGTGGTCCCCATGGCCTAACCGCTCTGCCGCAGACTTCTCTCTCTCATCACTTGCTCCCAGCTACAGCTTCAGTGTCTCTGCTGGAGACATCCTGGGGATTCTGGCAGTAGCTGATGGCTATAGACTAAGCAGGCGATTGCCATTGCCAGTGACTGCTCCTGTTCTGACTCTTCTGATGGGCTCCAGGGCTCTCTCGGTGCACTTCAAACAGATCTCCTGCCCTGGGCTCCCCAGGACACAGATGCTCTGGACAACTTGTCCCGTGGTATTCTGCCTCTTACTTTCAGTCCTGCCTCCTGCCACTCCCCTGCTGAGCCAGCCAGGCCCGGGCAGCACGGGACATTGAACAGAGAATCTGCCCAGCAAGCACCATTCCTCTGGTAGCTGAGGCGCTGGTCTTTTAGTGGATGGAGGCCAGTTCTGTGCCAGCAACGCAGAGGGCAAGGCCAAGGTAAGGTCTGCGGAATGAGAAGGCCATCTGGCACGGGACCTGGAGCTGCCCACGTCCTTCTTTGCTTTCCCTATGTACATCAAAGGGCATCATGGGCGTCCGGGCCAGGAGTCTGGCCTCCTTCCTCTCTCCCTTGCTCTGGCGCAGAATTCTCAACTTGTGTGTCTAAGAATCACCTGGAAGCCTTGTTAAATCACAGAGTGCTGGGCCCCACTTTGAGAGATTCTGTCCCAGTAGGATTTAAGAATGACAAGTCCCAGTGATTGATGCTGCCGCTGCTGATCCAGGCGCCGCACTTTGAGAACCACACTGCTTCACACTGCTGCTTCTCCCACTCGTGTGTGTGTGTGTGTCTTTTCCTCTTATCATCTCAGGATCCAGGGTACAGAAGGGAGACATTTAGGTAAGTTCAACATCAATGATCATAAGCTTCCTCTTATTTGCTCCTTACCCTCAGCCAGGCACACACACTGAATGTTTTGCTCGCATTATTTTATAGAATCCTCCCAACTGCTAAGTAAAAAAGGTGTTATTATTTTCCCCTTTCTACAGATGGGGAAACCGAGGTACGGTAACTCACCAAGGCAACACAGAGTTAATGAAGAGTAAAGCTGGGACTGGAATCCCAGCCAGTCATGGTCTTAAAATATTCATTCATTCACACATAACAAATACATTTAACAAAATTATATTCGCATCATCTGTATTACTGTTCTAAACCTTCATGATATAGCAATGAACAAAGCTGTGTGGATGACTGTTCTCAGGAAGCTTAAATTCAAATGTGGAAAAGAGATATAGTAACACCAAGCATATTTAACAATGCACATGAGTTTCACTCTACTGTTCCCACGTGGTCCACAAGGAGGGAGGACTTGACTGACAGCACAGGCAGGTTTTAGGAAGAGCCACTGGTTGGGGTGAGGGTGGGGAGCAGTCAGAGTGGTCCTCCACTCCCAGACTCTCCCGGCTGAGGCTGATGGACAGGAGCTCATGGTTTTTGGAGGTAGGGCAGAGCCAGGGGCAAGCCCAGCCTTGGGGGTGAGTGATGATCAGCCTCCACTCCCTCAGAGAGCTACTAAATTGCCTCCAGGCCAAGTTATGCTTTGTCCTTCAGTCAGTTGCAGCCCTCATCATGGCAGTATGGCTTGGTCTGAAGATCACCTTGTACTCAATATATGAAGAAAAATGGCTTATTGAGCCACTTTGCTAAACTCATTCACAGGGCGAGCAGGCGAGGGGGCTTGCCACGTAGCTTATTTTAGAAAGCAGCCATAGCCTAAGCTTCATAGGAGTTGAATCAGATACTCACACACAAGGCATGCTAAGCTGCCTTCTATTGGTTACACAAACCGTTCTCACGCCCCCCCAACTCACCCCGTCACTTATCAATACTTGTCCTGGCGCTTGCTGAGCATTGTCAATTTAACTCAGTGTCAGGAGTCTGCTGCTCAAGAGCTGCATCAAAGCACCGAATAGATCTTAAAAATCTTAATTTCTGCAGTATCCAGCAGAGTGCCTGACACTTAGATTTCAGTAGATGTTGGATGGATGGATGAGTGAGTAAGTGAATGAATTAGATATTCCCTGGTCCTTTGCCATCCCTACTGCCCTTATGCCTGCTTGGCTGCAGACACTAACAACCTTCAAGACACAGCTCAGCCTCATGACACAGCCTGGCTGCCTGGGAGGAGCCCAGACATGCCACTCTGCCCCTCTCAGTGTGCCGTCTAGAGTGGGAAGGAGGGGCTGTCCTGATCCCCATGAGCCCCGAGCACTGCCCCCTTCATTGTGTCTCCTTCTCTTGGCCAAATCCTCCTAGTGTGATGATTTCCTTAGTTTTTCAGTTGCCCACTAGTCCCCTGTAAGGACTGGAGTTTGCCTTGAGTCCCTGTCTGCTTTTCTAGGAACCTACCAGCCTGCCTGTATCTTTTAAGTTCCTTATTGTCGGGGTTAAACTCTGTTTCCCAAGTAAGTTCAGCCATTGGTGGATTGGACCAAGGTTTCCACCACTTCCCTTGATGTACCCATTGGGTCCATTGTATTTTATCACCTTCAGCCTCCAGGGGTTGAACTTCTCTCCTTTTCTCAGAGGCCCACCGAGCCTTTGGTCTCCCTGGGTATGAATCCTGCACAGTTTCTCATCCTAAGGCCCCAGTCTCCTTTTTAGTCTCCTTAATGAGCCCCCTTCTGGGTTTAGGAGGGCCTGGTAAGTGCCTCCTTTCCTCCTTTGCTCACTCCGGTTCAGGCGCTTTGCCCGCGATGCTGGCCTTCTATCAGTCTGACATTGTAGGGAATCTCCTTTGTCTTTTTCCTCGCCTCCCCACTGCAGTTCCCACCAAATCCCTGTGGCCTCACTGGTGCAATAAACCATCTCAAACAAAAATCCAATCTTCCAGCATCTGATGTATTCTTACTAATCTGTTCACAGGTGCCTTTGGCAATCCCACTGAGAAAACTTGCTTTAAATATTTTAAGAAGCAGTTAATGTGTTAGTTAACTGTCCAACTTCTGGTGTTAGACTTCTAGGGCTCAAACCATGGCTCTGCTGCTTTCTGGTTGTATATCCTAAGGCAAGATACTGAACCTCTACGGGGGTTGACTTCCCCATCTATAAAATAGGGATCGTAATTGTACCTGCTCTTAGGGCTTTTGAGAGAACAAAATGAGTAATGTATGTAAAGTGCTACAAAGAAGATCTAGTGCATAATAAGCACTTGAAAAGGTTAGGTATTATAGGATGCATACTGATTGTGACCAAAGTGCTGTTTATTCATTCATAAATTCAAGACATGATTATTGAGCACCTACTATGTGTTGGGCCCTGTGAAGCAGTAAAAGGTGAATGAATTGTGCTCTGGAGCTTTGCGGAGGAAGGAAGCAGCTTAAGCAAACACCATCCCAAGAGATGAGTGTGGGTGTTGGTAAATGAAGGGAATAGGGCATAAGAGGGCCAAGAAAGGTACAGGGCCAGTTCGTCACATGTAGGGATGTTGCTTGGTTGTGTTGGGAGGTGCCAATTATAACCTGTCCTCAAGGCGGCCTTGAAGGCAGAGAGTCCACTGGTCTTGAAGACCAAACTAGAAAGGGAAGAGTTCTCAACTCTGGACTTAGGAAGAACCAGAACCCAGGGCTCCAGGACTGATGGCCCCAATATGTCCCAGTCCCTCAAGCCGCAGGGTATCTTGACTGACAGGGTCCATTCAGGATAATCTTACCAAGGACATTGATAGGATTGTGTAGACCAGAGCCTCTGGGTCAGTGGGCATCCGGTGCATGAATGTCTGCCATCAAGCGTGGGACTCCTTTTTTCTCCAAGATTTTCTTTTTTTCTTTTCTTTTTTTTTTTTTAAGGGACACAAACATATCTTTCTCCCTGCTCTGTAGCCCCTCACATCACACTCCTAGAAAAAGATCACCACAAAGATATTTCTTTTGTCTGCTCTTCATCTTCTTTGTTGAAGCTTCAGGCATTAGAGTTTGTTACCTCTTAGAATTTGGTGGAAAAACTACGACTACTGCTGGCCTTTCCATTTTGCTTATAGTTCTGTCAGGTTGCTTCTGCGAGCTTACTTCTCCCTGGTCATTTTCTCTGCTTTCTTGAGTGAGCTCACGCCTGTTTCCCCTGTGCCCACCACCCCTTGAGTTCTTTAAGAGCCTGGTTTGTCTTCATTGGTCTCCTGAGAGAGGCTTGAATTCTAACTCTATCATGGGGCTCATTCCAGTCACCCAGCAAAGCAATCATAACTGCCCCTGGTAAATTGCTATGTCCACTTACACAGGAGGGTACAGGATGTTCCATCAACCAAATAAACTCTGCAGAGAGGAAGCAAATGCATCGACAAGGACTCACATATACTCGAGGACTTCATTATCTTCAGATGTCCCTAAGAGATATCAGACATCTGGTGGGAAACTTGTGAGCAAATGAAGCCTGCAGTTGAGGGTTGAGCACCCTTTCTCGAAGTTTCCTAGTGGAAAGGGGAGAACAGAGTAGCAACTGAGAAAGACTGAAAGAAGGGGTGTGTGTGTGTGTGTGTGTGTGTGGGTGTGGGTGTGTGTGTGTAAGAGGAGACTTGAGCCTGCCCGGAAAGTGAGGAGCAAGATACAGAGGGGTCCAAAAATGGTGAAGAAAAGGACATGGTACTCAACCCTGAAGAGAGCCAAGGAGTGAAGGCCATCACCCTATTAAGTCTCATTTATGGAGACCTCACGCTGCCCTGGATACCATGCCTAGAACTCCACACAGATTGTGTCTTTTCATGCTTCAGAGAGCCAATGTCATGCCCTCATTTTCCACGTGAAAATCATGAAGATCAAGGAGGTTAAATGACTTCTTCAAGGTCCCAGAGCTGAAATGTGACACAGCCAGGTCTTCAGTGCTCATGTTCCCAATGGATTTATATTTGTTTATATGCTGTGCTTCTTAGGTTGAAACAATAAACACTGCTTACATTATTCAGCTCAACCCTGTGCTAGAAGATGCTGTGATTTACATGTGCTAACTCATTTACTGCTCAGCAGCTCTATGAGTTACCAGATGTTAGAGCTGTCGCCATTTTGCACATAAAGTGACTTACCTAAGGTCCACAGTTTAATGCAGGCTTCATTTCCCCTTTCTTGCAAACAGAGGGCACGTTGTAAAAATCAGAACAAAGGTGAGGCATTCCTATCTAGCGGCCTTGCTGTGTCCATGAGGATGGAAACAAAAAAATTTGTTGGGGATGGGTATGATGTGGGCAGGTGGGCTGGGGGGATGGAAGTAGTAAGATCTGGGGAGAGTAGGACATGGAGAACCCTAGCCATGAAGAAAGCAGTACTAGGGACAAAGCAGAGGGTGGGCAGAGAGGCAGAGCCAGTCAGAGTTGCCCTACCTGTCTGAAGTTGAAGTTCCCTTCGAAGTTCTTAGCAGACGGCTGGTAGAGATGATGCCCCAGGCCTGTGTAGGGTCCCCAGGGGTGGAGCGCTGTGGTCCTGGGTCTCAGACACTGAGAGATGGTGAGCATCCTGGGGACCCCATGTCAGCCTTGACAGAATCTGATGGAAAAAGGGGATTTGCTTCAGGAAGATGCCCTGTGATGTTTAAGAGGCTGTTGATTGAGGAGAGAAATCTCCAAGAATGTCTCCTTGGGAGCAGGAAGGGTGCTTGTCCTGACAAAGTTAACAGCCAGTCACCATTTGTCTCGGGGAGCCACCGGGGCACAGACTCCCTGTGAGGAGGTGAGGAGAGTTGCAGGTGTTTTGAGACTGAATGCTTGGGGGCGCCTCATCTGAAGTATTCATGATCTTTTCTGGGTTTGTTTTTTTGAGACAGGGTCCTATTATGTAGTCCAGGCTGGCCTTGAACTCATGGTGTAGCCCAGGCTGGCCTCCAGCTCCTGGTGATCCTTCTACCTCATAGTTATTAAACTCTAATGGCAAGATTTGATCCTTCAGAAGAGTCTCAGTCAGAAAGGTCCAGAATTACTCAGACAACCAGAGCCCCTCTTCCCTGCTTTGCCCGCCCCTGTCTCTTTCTGTCTTGGCTCTTTTTCCAGGAGGTGACTCCTGGATCCTAGCCTAGTCTGGGCAACCCTTGAATCTCTGTCTTTGGTGACTCATTTCGTTGGCCTTTGTGGCTCCACGGCTCCATTTTTGAAATCAAGAACTAAACTGGGTTCAAAACTGACCATTTCGGGGCTGGGGATTTAGCTCAGTGATTAGAGTGCTTGCCTTGCAAGCACAAGGGCCTGAGTTGGATCCCCGGCACCACACACAAAAAAAACAAAAAACAAAAAAGAAAAACCTGACCATTTCTTGGCCAGGATCTGACTGCCCATGCTGTGACAGCACATTTTGTGCACTAGTCATTGAACACAGAGCTCACTACCGTCAGTGTCCAGTGTCCAAAGGAGACGACAGGCTGTGGGGGCAGCCAGAGGAGCTTGGGTAAGTTTTGATCCTTAAGTCTGTGGAAGTGCTTGGTGGACAGATGCGATGGCTATGCGGGCAGTGATTATTTTTTCATAGCTGTCCCCTGGGGTTACAGCCTCAGGGGTTCGGCTCTGCTCTTGTCAGCCTGGAGGACAGCAGATCTCAGCCACATCCTTGAAAGGAATCTTGGATGTAATGGCCAGAGGAAACTGTGCACAGTGTTGCACCAGGTGAGCTCAGAGGGCTCATTAGAGCGTTATCCTCCTCTGATAAGTTGTTAGTTAAAAGTTCACCTGGAGGAGCTTTTATTGCATCCCACAGAGAATTCTTACCTCCTACTAAGAGCACATATTCAGAAGGGTTTTATAGATGGTGAAAATGGCTAACTGTTCCAAGTGTTAGTTATTCAAGATTTACATAGATGTGCTCTTTGGATCTATAGAAACCCGACCCTTTGTTGACTGTGTGGCGATAATAGGAATACTATTTGGGCAGAATTAGAGGTTAAACAATGTAATGAAAATAATAATAAGAAGAATAGGAACAGTAATTTATGGAATTTCTATACACCAGTCACTCTGATTAGAACCTGCAGTAGACTAAATAATGGCCCCTAAACTATTCACATCCTAATGGTTGGAACCTAAGGATATTAACTTAAATAACAAAAGGGACTTGGCAGGTGTGATTAAGTTGATTTTAAAATAGGGAAATTGTCTTGGATTATTTGAGTTTCTCTTAAATGTAATCACAAGTGTTCTTATAAAGAGAAAGTAGAAGGAGATTTGGCACAGAGAAGAAGGAAGTGTGGCAGTGGAAGCAGAGATTAGGGTGATGCAGCCACAAGCCAGGGAATATCAGCAACCATCAGAAGCCAAAAGATGGAAGGTGCCAATTCTTTCCTTAAGTCCCCAGAAGGAACTAGCTTCTGACATCTTGACTTTAGCCTCATAAAACTCATTTCAGACTTCTGGAATAAATTTCTGTTGTTTTAAGCCACTAAGTTATAGGTAATTAGTCACAATGGCAAAAGGAAATAAGTGTTTCACCTTACATGTTAGCTTTCCATAGCTGTGACGAAGTATTTGAGATAAGCAATTTAAAAGTAGGAAAGGTTTATTTTGCCTCAGGGTTTCAGAGGTTTTATTCTGTGCTTTTGGGTCCATTGTTTCTGGCCTGTGGTGAGACAGAATATCGTGGTGAGGAGGGCATAATGGAGCAAAGCTGCTCACCTACAGCATTCAGGAAGCAGGAGTAGGGTGGGGACAAGATATACCTTTCAAGGACACACCCCCAAGAACAACTTCCCTACCTAGGCCCCACCTCCTAAATTTCCACCACCTCCCAATAGACCATTAGATTATGAATCCATCTGCTCCCAAGTTGTCTAACCCTCAAAATGGTGCTGAGCATCAAAATCTCCTCGGCATCTCCTTTGCGACCAAGCTAGTGTTAAAGGTGTTATACTTTGGGAGAGCTCACCTGGGTAGGGTGTGTGGCCGCAGTCCTTCAGGTAAGATGGGCACTGGTGCTTTTCATCCAGAGGGGGTGCTGCCCTCATTCAACCTGAGGGCCGAACAAGGCATGTCAGCTCCAAGATCTTGGTAAGGAGTAGAGCTGATGAAGGCCAGGTGGGGTATTCATGCCTCAGTTATGTTATAGGATTGGGGACAGAGTTCTAGTCTCTAGGAAATTGAGGTGCTCAGCCAAGAAAACAAGGTAGAACCCAGATGCTTGGGCCGAATCCCCCCTGCAGGGTCCGGAAAAGCTTGTGACTCAGCGAATGTAGGTGTCCGGGGCTCATCTTGGGTCACTGTAGTTCTCCAGGGATGGGTCAAGCTCAGCATCAAGCCCAGCCTACAAGTGTGGGGCTGGGGCTGAGGTTGCTCTCGGGTCCCCATCTGTGCTCAGAACCAGCTCTGAGGATGCTGCAGCCTCATGGATCAGGAGGAGAGGAGGAAGGGGCTGGTGGGCCACAGAGTCCTCTCTAAGTGAACATTCAGGTATTGTCACTGACGAAGGCCCAGAGCGCTGGTTCTGAAAGTATGGTTCCAAACCAGCAGCATAGCATTGCTTGGGAATTTGTCACAAATGCAAATTCTCATGCCCCATCCACCACTACTGAATCAGAAACTGAGGTTAGGGCCCATTTGTTAGAGTTTTACAGACTTCCAGGTGATCCTGCTACCTGCTGGAGTCTAAGAACCATTGGTTCAGCACACCAGCTGGGATCAGTGGGCTGCTCTGGGAAAATGGGGGCCACAGCCTAATCTTTAGCTTTTGCTTCTCTCCGCCCATGCCACACAAGTGGAAGATTTCCCAGATGTTCACATTGGTATCCAAAGCAATCCTTTGCATAAAAGCAGTCTTTTTTCCCCTTCAGAGATGTAAATTCCTATCAGCAGATGAGTATCTCTTCTCACTGGAGCTTTCGAATTATACAGGAATGTGGGAGGAGTTCAAGGAATCAGATATTAACTACACCTTGAAATTTTTTTTTTTCCTAAATGGATGCACAGTCTTTATTTAAATAGAAAACATTTTCGGCTAAATTTGATGGCTCGTTTATAGGAAAACCAGCAAAAACCTGAGGTTTGGGAGTCTCGATGATTTAAACCATGTTAATGTTAGCTGCCGGTGGAACCACAGAGAGAAAATCGACAATTCATTCTCTTGGAGACAGGGCACTCCCAGCTGAGCCAAGAGCCCGCGAGTGCTGTGTCTGGGTGATTAATGGCATCAGACCTCTGTGCCCTCTTTAGCGGTGCAGCCAGGGCCTCAGGGAACCCCTGCAGCATTGAGCTTATGTGCAGCAGTTCTTGAGGGTTGGGGACAGGGCATGGGGGCATCAGGGAGGAGACTGGGGGAAAAGAAACCATCTGTGCCTTCCCTCCGTGCCAGAGCAGCTGGCCTGTAACCTCATGCACCATGAAAAAATGATGACTTGACTTCGTTAAGGCCTTGTCATCTTTCCCCTACTGACAGCTTGAAAAGAGCGCTCTCGCCTGAGCAGAGCGGGATTCCCGTGGCCACTGGGGCACAGAAACGGCAGACTGAATTTTCAGAGAGTGCAATCTTCCTCCTCATGTTCAGAAAATGCTTATTATGCAAATGAAGTGGGGTGGGGGAAAATGCATTCCAGTTTCCGTGGTCTTGAGGTACGCATGGCAGCTGAGATGGATGTGGGTATGTCCAGCCCAAGGGAAGGCTCTCTGAGTAGGGCCGCATCTTAGCTTTCCAAAGACCGACTGGGTCTTTCTTGTTTTGATTTGATTTCCTTCCAGACCATGGGGTCCAAGTCATCGATGTCAACCAAGCTTCTGAAAAGCCCTAAATTGGCCTCCACCTTAAGGTCCTCCTTGAAGGTATCATTCCTGTCACTTCAAAGAAGCAGAGGCTGGGAGAGGGGGAGGATGGGCACTTTGTTCAACAGGACCACACATGGGACCGCAGCTGGAGTCCAGGCTCATTGGACTCCTGTAGGTCTTTGGGTCAGTGAGATACAGAAGCTTGGAAAGGACTGAGCGCTTCAGCCTTGGACAGAGCCCCAGAGACATCCAAAGCCTCACTGATGGCCACCCACCTCGGCAGAGAGGACACACCTCCAGTTCACGGCCTGGTCATCTCCTATGTGCACCCAACAACTTAAAAATAACTACTTTTAAAAATTCTTAACTTCTAAAAAGAAGTTTAAAACAATGCATATGGTTAAGGATAAGTAAAACTTAATACCAAAATTTAAAATGAAAAACAACAGCCCTTGACTTGATCACTTCAAACTCTTTTAGTATTTAATTCTTTACCTCTACATTTGTGCCTATACAGTTCTTCTACTTCTCGATTTGTGGGAGGGAGGACTCACTCCCTCATGGCTTCTTTCACACCTCACTTCTAACCTCATCATCCCAACTTAATCTTAACATTGTTTTTTACTTACGTATATGATGAGAGTTTACTATATTTCCCTTCTTGGATAGTTTATTTTCCTTAGAGTTAATCATTTCCTAGCTATTATGCGTGCATATTTTCTACATATATCCCTTTAAAGTTTTCAAAATCAATTAGATGTATCATCAACCTATCATTAGTTTTGACAAAAATTTCACATTATCACATATTTTATCATCTCCTCCTTTTCATTGTTGGAGTCCTCCATTGTAAAATACAATTTCCTCCTCTTATTTCCAGTCATCCAGACTAATCCGTAAGCATATTGTACAAATATCTTCCAGAGACTTCCCTTGCCTCTCTCCTGGACTGGATACACCATTTTTTGATCCTTCATCTTCTTCTTTCTTGGATTACTTCCTAATTTTGCTGGAACACATCCTCCAGTAGTTTAAGGAAAGGTGCACAAAAAGTAATATTTTCCCTGAGTCTTTTATGTCCGAAAATATTTTTGTTTTATCCTCACACAATTTCTAATTTGAATTTAAAATTTTCAAAGCTAAAAATAATACTTTAAAATGTGAAAATATTGTTCTGTTGACTTCAATCTGTTCTTGGGAAGTTAAATGCCCATTCTGATTTTTTTCTTTGTATATAGTATTTTTTTCTCTTTGAAGGCTTTTCTATTTTTTCTTTCTGGTGTTCTGACAACTTATTTTCTGTGTTAGTTAGCTTTCCATCACTGTGACCAAATACCTAAGAAAATCAACTTAAAGGAGGAAAAATTTATGTCAGAAGAGTATCATAAAGCAAAGCTGCCCACCTCATGCAGAGAGGGTGTGACAGGCTGAGGGAAAGAGGCAGGGGACGAGACATAACCCCACAGGGCAAGCTCACACAACTCACTCCCCTCAGCTAGCCTCGTCTCCTGTTTCTGGCACCTCCCAACAATATCAAATTATGCCTCATCAATGGATTATAACTGGATTGAGTTAGAGCTCTCATGACCCAGTCGCCTCCCCAAAAGACTATCAGATGGCACGTGAATTGTAGAGGACATTTCAAATGCAAATCATAACACCACCACGCCTGACCCTTCTCCTATTTAAATTACAGTATTTTTATTTTGTTTATTTTATTCTTTCTGTTTTATGTTTGACTCTTCCTTAAGTGTCTGGCAATCTTTTGTTGTTCATTCACAACACAGGTACTAAATATAACAATCATCAACTGATGGGTGCCCGTTTAAAGTAAATTGTGGTTATACATGACACACATGTAAGCAGGAATATGATTGACCCATTAGAGTGACAAAGTCTGTAGATCCTAAAGCGGAAAGATACATAGAATACATTGTTGAGGGGGTGGATGGGGAGCAAATTACAAAGCATCAGGTAAAGCTTTTTCCTCTTTTTGACAAATATCTGTAACCAGCATATCTCAGACTTTGGCAGCCTGTGAGACTTTGGCAGCCTGTACATTCCAATGAACAGCATAGATTATGGAGGTTCCCAAATGTGATGCTACTTGACTGCAAGAACAAAGTTCCCCTTCGAAGGGCATCTGGTCACTTCTGAGAGTGCCCCAGGGCTCTGTCTGCTCACAGGGTCCTTGCTCAGTGGTAGGTCGGCCTCCTTACCTGGCAAAGTGTCCCAAGACTCCTAGCCTCCAGGGTCAGGCCCAGCAGCCATGGGATCTGGGAAAGGAAGGTAAGTGTGTTCTTTTTTGCTCCATCCAGGGCTTACCTGCCTGGGCCCTTGCTTACTTCCTGGGGCCTTTCTCTCCTGGAGGTGGCTGATGGTACAAAAGCTCATTTCTCCTTCAGTGAACTGGGCAGGCCCTGCCTAATGGTTTCCAAGCAGGCAACAACATCTCACACAATGGTTCAATATTGGTTCATTCCTCCAGGCCTGTGAGAGAGAGTCATTTGCTTAACGTTTTGTAACAAAAAGCCCATTCGAAGAGTTTTCCCAAAATAAATGTCTACTCCTAAGGTCAACGGAAGTCTCTATCCCTTTCAGGACAAAAACTGTTTATTTCAAAGCTTTGAGCACTAAAGTTAAAAAAATACCCTAGGCCCAAGAACCTCAGCTAGACAATTTTACGTTTATGTTTAGATGTGGAAACTATGCCCCACACATGTTAAGAAGAGAGGTTATTTCACAGTAGTGAGATGAAGAGTGATTTTTCTTAATTCTCCTTTGGCCTCTCTGCCTTTTTTTTTCTTTTATAATAAACATAGATTATTTGTAAAAAAAAAAATTTAAAGTTAAAAACAGGATGATGAAGCATATTGTTCATGTTCTTTCAACCAGATCCTTAATAAAGATGCTCAGTGCAGCGGGTATGGGGACTGCCTCTCGCTTGCCACGTGCCCCTGAGAGAATCCATCATGCTTTACATTTCCCCAGCAGTTGACTTTGCAGCTGATTGCAGTCCCTTATCATGTCCCAGCAAATGCGAATGCATTTTCCAAGAACACTTGCATCAGCGAACATTTATTCTAAAGTCTGGGTGGGAAAAGCACCACCGAGAGACGGAAGTGGTACTCTCAGACAGTGCCCCAGCCTTGCTGCTCTGCCTCTCTGTCACCCCTGGCCACCGGGCCCCAAGGAGAAGACTGACCCAGAGAAGCTCAACTTCAGGAGAGTTCAAGGCTTTGGAGGACAAGGGAAGCCGAGTGTGGTGTGACTTGATGGCATCTGGAGGCAGAGTCCAGCATGCGAAGGAGCTTGCAGGAGCCGGGGTATCAGAAACAGGCAGGGCCCCTGTTGCTTCCATCTAGTTCTCAGCTGGAGGATTTAGCAGTGAGATGTAAGGATGAAGCTGAAGGTACCCAGTTGCTCAGGCTGAGTCCCCGATCTGAGGTCCTTTGTGTGACCCAGGAGGCTGTAGCCTGTCCCTCTCACCCAGCACCCCAGGGTCTCAGCTTCCTTGCCCAGTGGTGATTTGCAGAGAGGTCTAGAGAATCTCAGCCTGCCAGTCTCTTCTGAGCTCCGTGGGAGGTGGGCAGGGCCTTGCATATCACAGTCTGCCAGTTGTCTCAGCCTGGACTTGCCAAGCAGTCAGCCTTGTCTCTACTGTGCCTGGGGCCATTGCTATTCCTTCTTCCACCCTGCAGGAGTGTGCTTGGTTTGGTTCTCAAGCGTAGGACCTTTTGTGGGTCTCTCTTTTTTATCCCCAGGAAACAAACTTATGCCTTATAGAGTCCTTCTATTGCAAACTTGTTTGCTATTTCAGTTATTTCTATGTATGAGTATTCTTATTAAATCTCCTAATATTAAATTCCATCCATCTTAGGTCCAATATAAGGGGACAATGTTAGAGATTTCTATCCATAGGTGATTGTCTTAGTCCATTTTCTGTTACCATAGCTGCATACCACATACTGGGTAATGCATAAAGCACAGAGGTTTGTTTAGCTCACTGCTCCAGGCCTTGGAAGTCTAGGAGCACGATGCTGGCATGGTGGTGGTGAGGCTGTTCTTGCCTGCATCTTAACACGTGGAAGGCATCATGCAGCAAGACAGAAAAAGTAGACTAGCTCAGGGGTTTCTTCTTTTTTTTTTTAATTTTTTATTTTTACCAAGAACATGTATTGGTACATTGTATACATAATGATCATAATCAACATGGTTATTTTGTACCTGTACATGATACATCTTGGTTTTCCCCCCTCTTCCCACCTTCCCCTCCCCTCCCTTCCATTCACCCACCCCTCCCTATTTGCAACAAATGTAGCTACACTTTACCATTTTTTCCCCTTTCATCTTACTTTTCTTTTAACCTTCTTCTTTATCCTCCTTTTCCCTATCTAGTTCTCCTCTCTTTTGAATACTATCCCTTTTTTTTAAAAACATAATATCTATTCTACCCCTTTGTCCTTATTTACACTTATGGTTTCTCATATCAGAGAAACAATTCGATGTGTACTAATAAGTGTCTGATTTATTTCACTTAATAGTATGTTCTCCAGGAACATCCATTTATATACAAATGACTCTAGTTTATCCTTTTTTATGGCGGTGTAGTACTTCATTGTGTAGAAAAACCACATCTTCTTTAGCCATTCATCAGTTGTTGGGCATTTAGGTTGTTTCCAAGACTTAGCTATTACAAATTGTGCTGCTATGAACATGGTTGTGCATATATCACTGTGATATGATGATTTTAATTCTTCTGGGAAGATACCCAGCAAACTGGGAGAAAATTTTTGCCAGCTGTCCCTCAGACAA
>PVJO010026828.1:0-20395 GCA_004026905.1 Hystrix cristata
GGACATACGCTTTTTTTTCTTCTAGACTCAGATATTGACCTTTCTTTTACTTGTGTTCCAGCTACTTGTAAAAAGGGATACTTGTCAAGCCGGCATGAGATCACCAGTTAAATGATAATTTTCTCTTTCAAAGCTTGTGTGATACATATTATATATGTGTCATGACATTTAGAGCTACTCAGGTACTAAACAGTCCAGGCAATGTCACACTAAAAATTAAAGGTTAGATATTAATAACTTATAAGCTACATTCTTTGATAGCGCCCTATTAAAAGATAATAAATTAGGTAGCAAGCTTCTTCATGTCATTTAATATCTTATAATTAGATAAGATAACTGACTAGAGAGCTATTCTATACTAAGATAGACATATAAATGTGTTTCAAAAATAATAATATTGGAAATGCTCAGCCCTGCCAGCTGGACCCTGACCAAGTCCATGACTCTGGAATCCACGCCTAGGCTCAGCCACTGCCAACTTTGAACTGGTTCTGCATTGTTCTCCTCTGCAAGGGACAGCAGATGTATCAGCCAAACAATGGACCTGTTCCTGGACAAGGCAAAAGTCTGGAACAGGACACTCAATGTGGCTGACTAGAGGAACAGTCACATCAAAGAAGCCAAGGATGGTGGAGCAACATAGATGAAAAGAGGAGGAGCCACAGTGGAGTTTCTCTGCGAAAATTTACTAAATCCAGGTAACCATATATTTTTATTCCAAAATCAACCTGAAATAAGAAACTTGTACATCCCAGGTCCCTAGGTGGGACTTCAACCTGCATGTGCCAAGCAGAGCTGACATCTAGAAAATCCTAAAAATCTGAAGGACTGCGACAGTAAGACAAACTCCAGCCACCCATGAAAGATTTGAGATAGAAGACTCCCTGCCTTTCTCCCCCTCCTCCTCCTCCTCCTCCTTCCTACCTTCCTTTAAACAGAGGACACTGCAGCTTGGCAGCAAATTTTGCTTGCATGCAGTAGGCAAGTGAACAGAAAGATATTCCCTCCCAGACCCAACTGGCCACCAGGGTTTTCTTTTTTTTTTCCTTTTTCCAAACCATAGCTATTAACTTGAACCTCTAATGCCAGTAGTGAGTGGAACAACACCTCTCCACTGTGCCCTGCTTTCAATAGCCAGCTGGGAAAGAGGAGAGGAACACAAAATTTAAGCAGCGCACTTCTTCAGAGAAAACTTTTCCATGATTGCACCCTACATCACCCCTACCCTGTATACATGACTGTACCCTGCAGCACCTCTGCCCAGTGTCCGAGGCTGCACCTCCCCTGCAACAGCCCTGCCCAGCTTCTGGCCACAAGAGAAGAGAGAGGCATGAGGCATACCACACATGCCTGTTCCACAGAGTGGAACAGGAGGCTGTGGAAGGACACAAAAGTGCCAACTGTACCCATGTGCCTGAGAGCAGTGTGAACAAAAGCTGCTGAGACATAAAGGGTAAGGACATGTGGGTGACCTGCCAAGGGACTCCCAGAGAACTGATGCTTGAAGACTCTGCCTCAGCCTCCACACCCAGAGGTTAAGATCAGTACAGTAATTAACACAAATTCTACTGCAGACTCGGTGGGGCTACACAGCAGAGTTTTGGGCTCTGGCTTGGACACTATCACAGAACTGTGAACATCAGAGAAATTTCATTGTACTTTTTTGGTTTTTCATTTTCACTTGTTTGTTTTCCTTTTTCGATCTCCTCCTTGTTTTGTTTAGGTTTTTTTTTTTTTTTTTTTTTTTTTTTTTTTTTTTTTTTTTTTTTTTTTTTTTTTTTTTTTTTTTTTTTTTTTTTTTTTTTTTTTTTTTTTTTTTTTTTTTTTTTTTTTTTTTTTTTTTTTTTTTTTTTTTACTTTCACTGTCTTCTCCCTTCACTCTTTCTATCCTGTCTTCTTCTTCAGTTTCCCAAGGCTTGAGTGAACTTCCTGTGTACTACAGCCATTTCTCTACTATACTTCTCTTCATTTACCTCTCTATTTTTCTCCTCTCCCTCTTAACCTCCCCACCCCTGGTGAAAACCACTCTACTGATAAGAAACTCACTGCATACAAGTTCCTAGTTTAAGCTGGATTTTGTTATATTGTCACTGTAGATCTTGATCCTATGGTTAAAGGTACCAAATTAATAGTTACTCCAATCTGTCAGTTTCCAGAATGTGCTTGATGCTATTATTATTGCTAATATACTACTATAGCTAAAGCATCATACTTGTTATAATCAGCTGTACTTCCCCGTACAACAATACTGTGATTGAGGTCATGATCATTAACATAGTACAGTATCAAAAAAGTAAGTTCTGGGCAAAATAGCAACTTTTCATCTCTATTAAGTTGGGAAGGTAGGATCTTGAGACAGACACAGAGGCCAAGAACCACTTACACCTATAATACATCTCTGAGGAATAGACATTTGCCAGGAAAGCCTTGATACTTGTTTTGAAGCTACCTATCATAAGCAAACTACAAACATCAACACTGAAAAGAAACTAAAAAAAAAAAAAAAAAAAAAAAAAAAAAAAAAAAAAAAAAAAAAAAAAAAAAAAAAAAAAAAAAAAAAAAAAACACACACACACACACATGCATAACAACAGGAAGTAGAAGTAAAATATAACCTTAGACCTCCAGCCCCACCAGAACAAGTCCAGAGGACAATGAAATAGAGGAAATTCAAAGCCACCAAACTGAACTTTCAGAAATGATAGCCACAGAAGTTAAAAAACGCATGAATGAGGCTATAGAGAAAAACAGGTTAGAAAGAAGATTTAAAAAGAGATGATGATTATAATGAAACACCTGCTTAGTAAATTTCAAGTAGACACAGTTACAAAAATAGAAGAGCCTAGGAAAATGATGGAAAACTTGAACACTCAACTCAGGAAAGAAATGGAACCCATGAAACCAATTCGAACAAATATTCAAGAGATCAAAATTTCCCTTGAAAGTATAGGCAGTCGAATGAACCAAAGCAAACACAGAATTTTAGATCTAGAAGGCAGGATTGAAGTTAGAGATCATAAAAAGAAATATTTCTCAAAATTAGCTAGAAACCATGAAAAATCAATTCAAAAGCTGCAAGATGATTCAAAGAAGAACAACATAAGAGTGATTGGAGTGAACAAAAAAGCAGGTGACAGTGTAAATGACATAAAAATCCTGTTTACAGAAGTAACGGCAGAAAACTTCCTAAGAATGGGAAAATAATTTGGCATAGAGGTAAGTAAGTCATAAAGGATTCCAATTAGCCATGACCAAAATAAATTTGCACCAAGACATTATACTATCTCCACTCATTCAACAGAGTTCTGGAAGTGCTAGCCAGAGCAATTAGACAAGAGAAAGAAATGAAAGAGATAAAAATAGGAAAGAAGAAGCTAAATTATCAGTATTCGCAGTAGACATGATGCTCTACATAGGAAACTCTGAGAAGCTCACCAAAAGACTTCTAGATTTAATAACCAACTTCAGTCACATAGCTGGATATAAAGTCAACACTCAAAAATCAATAGCATTCCTGTATACAAATAACAAACTCACTGAGCAAGAAATTAGGGAAGCCACACCACTTACAGTAACATCTGAAAAAATGAAATATTTAGGAATAAATCTAACAAAACAAGTAAAGGATCTTTACATTGAAAATTACAGTACTATGAAAAAGGAGATTAAAAGAGATATAAAATGGAAAGATGTCCTTATTCTTGGGTAGGAAGATCCAACATAGAGAAAATGGCCATACTTCCTAAATTACCATACAGATTTAATGTAATTCCAATGAGAATACCAATACCATACATCACAGAATTAGAGAAACCACTGATAAAATTCATCTGGAGCTGGAAGAGACCAAGAATAGCAAAAACAGTTGTGGGCAGCAGGGGAAAGGAAGAGGGCATCACAATCCCTGATTTTAAATTATACTATAAAGCTACTGGAATAAAAGCAGCATGGTACTGGTAAAAGAACAGACCTGAGGATCAATGGAACAGATTAGAAGATGCAGAAACACAAAACACACTCAAATATCTCATCTTTGACAAAGGAGCCAAGCACTCTCCCTAGAAGAAAGACAGCCTCTTTAATAAATGGTGCTGGAAAAACTGGCTTTCCCTATGCCAAAGACTAAAACTAGACCCATGTCTCTCACCATGTACTAAACTAAAACCAAAGTGAATCAGAGATTAAACATTAAAACAGAAACACTAAATTTGCTTGAAGATAGAATAGGAAGAACACTTGAAGACATAGTTGTAGGCAAAAACTTTATGAACAAAACTTAGACTGAATGGGAAATAACACAGAGAATCAGTGACTGGGATCGCATCCTACTGAGAAGCGTTTTCACATCAAAAGAAATCACTAACAGAGTGGGGCAACAACCCACAGAGGGAGAAATATTTTTGCCAGATGTTCCTCAGAACATCTAGAATATATAATATCTAGAATATATAAAGAACTCAACCCCCCCCCAAATTTCAAGATCCAGTACAAAAATGGGGCTCTGAGATGAATGAATACTTCTCAGAGGAAGAAGTACAAATGACAAATAAATATATGAAAAAATGTTCAACCTCACTGGTCATTCAAGAGATGTAAATTAAAAAAGGCTTAAATTCCATCTCATCCCAGAAAGAACAGCTATTATCAAGAAATCAACCAACAACAAATGCTGGTCAGGCTCTGTAGAAAAAGGTACACTCTTCCACTGTTGGTGGGAGTGTAAAATGGTCCAACCATTGTGAAAATCAGTGTGGAGATTCTTAAAACATCTACAACTAGAGGTTGCATTTGACCCAGCTATTCCTCTTCTTGGTGTCTTTCCAGAAGGATTAAAAGCATCATACCACAATGATATGTGTACAACCATGTTTATAGCAGCACAGTTTGTAATAGCTAATCTTGGAAACAACCCAAATGCCCAGCAACTGATGAATAGATAAAGATGTGGATTTTTTCTTAATAAAATGGAATATTATTCTGCCATAAAAATGGATAAACTTGAAGCATTTATTAGTAAATGGATGCACCTTGAGAACATACTCTTAAATGAAATAAAGCAGACACACATGAGTACTTATTGCATTGCCTCTCTGGTATGAGAGACCATAAGTATAAATAAATAAGGATGAAAATATATAACAGATATTCCGAAAAGGAAAGAAAGTATTCAAATGGGAAGGAAAACTAGGGAGGGGTAAGGAAGGAAGGAAAAAAGAAGAAAAGAAAAAGAGAAAAAAGTAGAAAATGTAAATAAAGCTGTTGTAAATAAGGAGGGGAAGAAGAGTTGAAGGGAGTGGTGGAGAAGTGAAAAAAAAAAAAAAGAATAATGTCATCAAAATTGCCATGATAGAATGCTACATGGTTATTGGTCTCAAGTTTCCCCTGTAGAAGTTTATAATTGTTATCTGTTCTAAAGACTATTTAAATAGACTCTTACCAGAGGCTGTCAGCCCCTATAATACTCCTATCATCAGAGTTAGAAGGGCCTATTAGAGACTGTTTCAAGACCTGCACCTCATTAATGAAGCTGTGGCGCATCTGCATCCAGTTGCGCTCAATTCCCTATACTTCATTGACACAGATTTCAGCCTCAGCCAGCCTGTTCTCAGTTTTAGATCTTAAAGATGCTGGCCAGGCCCCCTTTACCAAATTCTTAAGGAAACCCAAGACTTAGACATCCTAACAACAACACAAAGAAAAACTTATACAATTGCAAAGCTAAATGTTATATATACATGTCTAACTCTTTTGCTAAAATCCTGATGGCTGTTCAAGATGTTAGGTGACAAGTTAATGCCATGTCAGATTCTAAAGTTCCCTGGATCTTTCCCATACTTTCTTTGTGGGAGCTAATCACTGGCTCTTCCTGGTAAATGGTTGGCCATATTAATAGTCTTTATTGTTTGACTCATACATTGTTAACTGGCTATTTGCTTTTGTCTCCTCCAGACTTAAAGCTTTATGATAGACTAGATAGCTAGAAAGATCATAAAATTAACTGTTCTTGCTATACTGCTGATATAATCAGTCTCCTTTTGCTGAGAGTCCAATAGCTAGGGTTTATGAGAGCAAAATTAAAAAGATACCTGGGCCAAAGAGAAGTCAATATTTTGGCTCTTCCTCTCCAAGGTCTACAAGGACTCAGGACTTGAAGGAACCTTTTTACAAGATCCTACAATCTTGGTGAGCCACCTAACCTCCTGAGCAAGAGACTGTTAGACCCAGAGGACAGGGCCAGTCAGTGTACATCATGCTTGCTAAAAGGAGGGTCACTACAGGCAAAAATATTCGTATGCTCCCGAAGAGAGTCATAGAGTCTAGCACAGACCATGATTCATCCTGGCAAATGGCACACCTGACTAAGAACTGAAAGAGCTAAGAGGCTCCGACTATGGCACCTGAGAAAATTTAACTGACCTTAATAGACAGTGAGATGTAAATTTTTTTGACACAGGTCTCATTTTAACTTAGTCTTTACCACCCAACAACAAAGAGATATAGCCAGAGATATATAAATAATAAAAATGTAGACTAGACATACAGAGGGGAGCTCCAGTCACTGATTCCTGCTGACAATTCTAAAGATCAAGTGGTGCTAATTAATATACTGGTCTCTTAAAAATAGAATCTAAATGGTGTCTTCCCTGGTCTGCCTTTCCATGCTATTGGTCATCTCTTGCATTCTACTGCTTCAGTCACTTAATAAAGTTTATTTGTTCTTGCCTAGAGGCTACCAAAGACCAAGTGATCATAGAGATGAAACACAATAAAGATGTCAGACTCCTTCCACTGAGGCCCATTGGACAACCTCCCCGCCAAAGACTTCTATCCACTGTCCCCTAACAATAACCCCATTTAGCTTGAAGAAGCCAAATTAGTCACTGCCCATTCACCCAACAGAAGCTGGATGAATGTCTCAGAGTGGGTAATGTATAGGCAGGGAGCCCTGTAAGTAGGGAAAGATAGAATAATATAGATCTCACTGAGCTTTATTAAGATCAATAAGGAAATTTACTAAAAACAGTTTCTGCCTCTACTACTAAAAGCAGCTTCTGTCCTCACAGGTAGACTCAGCAACAGTTAGGGTAGTTAGAAATACTAAGGCGGGAGAGGCCGGCTAGACTGGGGAGAGGTGTCAGGCAACACTATTACCAGGAAAGCAGCCCTCACACCTACCTGACAGAATGCTGGGGGACAATAAGAGAGAGCCACCTAAAGATTCTCATTGAATATATAAGACACACACACACATGCCCATGCGTATACACATATATGTGTTCTATAATATTATACTAGATCCGAACATACACATGTTCTCTTTACTGAATCATTAAGTAAACTGCCTTCCTAGTAGGGCCTCCCCCTTCTCTTACTCATTACAAAGAAACAGGAAGAAGACAAATAGCCAAAAGTTCTGGGTTAGAATCAAAGACAGTTACAGGCAACAGATCAAATGTCTGACAAGTGCCCACCTGGGGGATGGAAAGACACTGGTCCTCAATGAAAGGAGTCAGGGATAAGCACTCATGGGCTTTCAATCCTGAAACCCCCTACTACCTCATGGGAGCTGTCTATCCTCTTTCTTTTCCATCTTTTTTCCCAAATAAACTGTCTTTTGTTATATTAAACTTTGCCTTTTTTTTAGTTCTTTACTGATACAGGGTTTCAGATCACTGAGAGCTGTGTTTTCAACAGAGCAGTGGCATGGCATTGGAGTAGTACGCTGTCCACCCCTGCACTTAACACTAAAATTCTTGAAATTTCTTAAGTGGCAACATTAATAAAGGTAAAAGTAACATCTTTTGTTATCCATAACAGGCCTCTTTTAACCACCTCCAAGTATGTTACAAGGATGTTTATGTTAATATGCAATCTTTTCGAAGTGCCCTAAAAATGAATAAGCAGTCACCAGGGAAATCAAATACATAATCAGAGGAGTGGAATTTTCAACTCCACCTCTGATCTCCTCAAGTAAGGGAAATGGGCTGAGGATTGGATTGATTACCCTTGGCCAATGGTCACATAATAAAGCCTCCACACAAATGCAGAAGGACAGGATTCAGGGAACTTCTAGCCAGTGAGCACATTAGGTATGAGAGAGTGCAGCACCCAGGAGGATATGGAAGTTTTGTGCCACCAACCGATACCTTACTCGGTACAGCCCTTTAATCTGCCTGCTCCTGATTTATATCTTTTCTGATAAGCCCATATATATGAGTATTACCCTGAGTTGTGTAAGCCATCATTGCAAATTATTGAACCAAATAGGGGGATGTGGAATCCTTGACTTAGGAAAAATTGTCAGACGTATGGATGGCCCAGGATTGCTATTGCTATCTGAAATGAGGAGACTTCTGGGACTAAGACATTAACTTATGAGGTATTAGTACAGTTAGAAACAAAGGAGGTGAGAGAGTCACTCCTTTCCCAAAATTCAACTATAAACCTCAATTTACTCGTTACTTATGCTGCCATTTTCTCAAAGGAGGTACAAAATAAAATAACAAAAACCCAGGTGATCCCCCTGCCCTGGGTGGCGGAACACTGGCTCCAGTGAAGAATTCAGTAGGAGACACCTAAGAGATAGACGTGGCTACCCTTTAAATTCAGAGCCCAAGTTAATGCAGAAGCCTTTTTTTCACTCCTTTGTCCTTTCTGCCCCTTTTCCTTTCCCTCCTCCCTGCTGCTACCCTCCTGGAGATCTCCAATAACCACAGCTGCTTTCTTGGCAATTCTTTCTTCATTGTAAACAAGAACCTGGACTAGTTTGGCCCACTCAACTGTAACAGTATGAGCTAACTCTGGTGAGTGAATAACAGAATTAATTTAAGTTGTAACCCAGTTGATATCTAGAAAGTTGGAGAATCTGTTGGTGCGAGAAACCAAAACACTCTTACTTTGAAACTTCCGTGCTTGAGCACATGACCTTATTTGGAAGTAGAGACTTCACAGAGGTGATTAGGTTATGATAGTTTAGTAATGGATTAGGTGAGTCACTAATGTAATGTCTGTTATCTTTGTAGGAAAATCGTGTGAAGGCAGAGTGATAATGAGGAAAATAGTTCTAGACCTTTTAAAGTGATGAGCTGACAAATCCAGAGAGTCCAGCAACCACCAGAAATTAGAGGGAAGTTGGAGAGAGCCACACCTTAGAGTCTTCAGAAGCAGTAAGGACCTGCTGATACCTCACCCATAGACCTCTAGTATCCAGAACTCCAAGAAAATAAATGCCTATTGTTCTATGACATCCATGTTCTGGTGCTTTGTTACAATAACCTTGGGAGACTGATACACAGTGGATTAAATACAAGTCAGATGCACAAGCATTTGTCCACTTAGGAAATCTCTCTCATGGTTTTTGTTTTCACATCCTTGGATGCTTAGATCTCCTTCTGACACCTGCTGTGTTGAATTTCTAAAGACTGGACTTAGTAATAATTTAGTCTTACAGTAAATTAGTTGGCGTTATTGGGACTGCCATGGAAGTACTCTGACGGATCAATGAGTACTCTCCAGGAATATCTGAAGATATCTGTTAAATGAGAGCAGCAACCCGAAACTTCACTGTGTTCCCCAAGGAAGACCCAGAGGACACACACTCTCAAAGTCAGGTTTAAATTTGTCGATGTTGTCTTGGTCCTAGTCTCCCTTCTGCAAGTGGAGATGATAGGATTTAGGAAGAGCTGATGCCAAGTTGCATCATATGGAAAAGTGATCATTACAATCGTAAATATATTGTAATATTCACAGGGACAGTATTGCAGGAAGGGAAAATGAATGATGCGTAACTGGAAATGTCAAAAACAAGCAGAAGGCTGATGTTGGCCAACAAAATAGGAAAATGTGACTTGTCATGTATCTCTTAAATCTGGGCCAGTTTTCCAATTTAGAGCTTATTGCTTCCATGAGGTACTCATAATGCCACTAAAAACATACAGAATTGATATTCCACCAGTCCTTCAACAGAGTTAGCAATTATTCATCAGCACAATTATGCCTTGGGTAGAAAACCAATACCCGGAACTTCTGAGGGCTGTTGAATACAAGCCCTGGGGTGACAAGGCCGCCCATGGCCTCAGAATGCCATCATGCCCTTCCTGTTTGAGTGGAGGCATATGGGACCCAAGCGACAAATGGACTTTGTAATCAGGCCGATCTCACAGTAGGTTCATTTTGCCCATGGACTCTGCCCTATGGCTATATCCCTAGAGTCTGACTACATCCTGGGGATATGTGTCTACAGGCTTGGCTCTCTAGCATCTTGGAATGATAGACACAGTAAAAAAAGGTTGAATCAACATCTAAGTCTACTGTCAATACCCCAAAGAGTCTCACAGAGTTAAATATAGGAACATGTATGAAGAAGTACACTGCAGAATTACATGCACTGGTGGGATAGAGACAATTTGGTTGTCTCTTACTTCAACATTGGATGGATAGATTGTAATAAATGCATACCAGGTATATTATGCAACACAAACAACAAATGAATTATATACATATTGACGTGGAAGAATGCTCAGCATATAGTTCTTAGTGCAAAACTAAGAAATGGAGTAAGCAATATACAATTACATGACTACATATATTATGTAGTTTAAAAATATATGCACACTGAACTATGCATCCTGTAGTAATACATAAAAAACTTACCGATGACATTAAACCTAGAAAGTTTACCTCTATAGGGGAAGAAAATAAAATGTCCAATGGACAAGAAAGATATATATATATATATATATAGAGAGAGAGAGAGAGAGAGAGATAGATAAAGAAATGGATGAATAAAAAAATGAAAAATAAGAGTGGGATTTGTCTGGACCAATAATAATAACGTATTATAAACTGGGGAAACCAACCTTTTGTATCTGAGGTTCGGTAAAAGAAAGATTGCCCTAAAGAAACCCTTCATGGTATTTAACAAGGTTCTACCATCCCTGCATTGAAGAGGAAATTTAGAATGTGCCAGTTGGCTGACAAATGGAAATTGTCTGGGGGCCAGTTTCTCCTTCCAAGGAGAGATATTTCTAAAGAACAATTGGCAATCATTCCCTAATGGAAGTTCCCACATCCTTGTACAGCCTCCTGTGCATCTGTACAGATGACCTTCACAAGATGTGAATTCCCTGTACAAAACAGTTTCTTGATTTCTTCGAACTCTGAGGAACATGCTGTACTTTTAGAGTCAGGAAGACATCTTGTCTTCCTTTTTGACAGAATTTCAAACAGTTCTTCCTCAGGAGAGTAACACGGAAAGAAAATTGGATATAGGGATCTGGAAAACACTTTTAGCTCTATTTCTCATTTGAACAATGAATTTCTCGTGTATAATCATTCTGAGCCACAGATGGAGAGAGACAAAAGATTAATCTGGAGTGTATAGTACTCTTTGGTACAGTCTAGCAGCTCCTTATAGTGTTGAACCAAAAGGACGAAGATGCTTATGATAAAACCCAGAGTAATTATAGCTCCTCAAAGGAAGAGGGGTGTTGCCCTGAGGGAATAGGGGTGAATCAGAATGAAGTATGAACACCTAATGTGAGCTAAACTGAATCCCGCAGCTTTGCACTGACGGGAGATTTTCTTTAGCCAGGGTAGGACATGTAGGAGAAGTAAAGGCCAAATGAACATGATGGAGGTACTATAACATCCAAATGAACATGCCAGTGAATGTCAAACTGAATAGAAAATGGGGAGAAATTTCATTTCTGCAAGTTGTTTCATTTTCCATTTTTATTCTGTTAGAAAATCCAAGCATCTAAATTGAATGTGTCAAATTTTCGTCATATTTATTATCTTGTATCACTGAAAGGTAATTAACTCATTTTTTATTTTGTCTAAATGTTATTAGTTGTTTTGTCTTAACTAGAGCTGCAGTGTCCGGCAGCATGTCTGTCACCCACATGCAGCTATTGTGTGGTGGGCATACAGTTAGTGTGCCATGAAGGAAATTTTACATATTGCTTTATTCTGATTAAAGTAAATTTTAATTAAAAATGGGAGCAGTGAAAAATAGCTTTGCATTTTACTTATACATTTATAAATAAATACAATATATATTATATACCTTATTCATAATATACTATAAAATATATTAAAGATATTTATTTATATACAATTTTGATTGTAAGACTCATATTAACTGCTGAAAATTTAGCTGACATGTGTTGATATTAAAATATACAACACATTCTGAAGAAACCATTCAATAAAATAACAAATTATCTCATTAAAACTGTGGTACTGGTTAAATATTGAAATAACAATGTTTTGGATAGATTGGATGAAATTCAATTCATTATTAAAATATTTTACTCTTTTATTTATTAATGTTGCACCTAGAAAACCTAAAATAAAAAATTCTACTCATTGTATTTATCTACTAGGCAGTGATAATCTAGAATACAGATATTTCTAGGAGTACATTCTCTAGGATTAGAATCATTAACTGTCAAAGGCTATTTAAATTTAAATTAATGGAAATGAAACAAAATACAAAATTTTATTCTGCAGTATTAGCTATTTCAAGTAATTAACACAGTGGCTTGTGGCTACCCTATTGGGTAACACATTCTGGGACTCTAAGATGGACTATGTTATTTATGGACTCTTTCTTAACCTGTTCACACAGCATTGCCAGTTGCTAGGTAACTTTTCATTTCCTTCAGCACAAAGTAGATTTTAGAACATTTCTGTTATTGCAGAAAGTTCTACTGGAGAGTATTCAACAAAACATCTCTCAGCGGGAAAGTTCACTCCAGAGCCGTACCAGGGTATAGATATGTGTATATTCCGGCCAACTCCAGCGGGAACTCTACCGCTCAAACTAATCTTCCCTGTCCAGAGAAAGGCATCTAGATCCTGGCATGTGGCGCCACTATTTCCAAGTACATAGCCTCAAGCAATTCCTCGTCTCCTTTCCTGAAGATAGCCACTTCAGTGAAGTCTCTAGAGCAGGACTCGCTCCTTCGCAGAAAAGATAAATTTCCTTTGGATTATTGTAATTTAAAGGTAAATTTGCAGTTAAATAGGGAAGGCAGGGCTGGCCCTATGGGTGCCTTAACTTCTTTCATTTTAAGTTTTTTGACAAAAAGTATAGTTGTTAGTTTGTAACATATTTAGGAAGAATACTTAATAATTTTTAAAAACTGTAAAATATCACTGACAATTCTTGATTCATGTACCAACTCCACACAAGGAATGTAAACATTATGTACTGTTAACATGTACAAAAAAAAAGGAAAGGGATCAAGAGATGGGTGGAGGGTGGAGGGAGAGAAGGGAAAGGGGATTAAAAAAGGAGTTAAGATATTATGTACGTGCTCTGATTCCCCACAAGGAAAGTAAATATGTACTACATACATGTACTATAAAATAAGAAAAGCATTAACAGCATTAATAGTGTCGTGGTCATACTTGGAGATACTAGATGAATTGAGAAAGCATTCTTCCTTCTGAAGGGCCTGAAAAGACATGAAGACAGACATGTTTTGCTTTGTTTATGCTTTATTTCTGGACTGAGGATATAGATATACAGACTTAATAAATGTTTATTTATTTTCTTTTTTTGGAGAAAATATTAAGCTTCGAGATCTACCAAAGAGAAACAAAACACATACTTGGTCCAAGATGAAACAGTCCTTGAAACTAAGTTTCAATTTGCGACTTAACATTTATTATATTATTTAATAATGTAATATTTATAAGTTAACATATATCAGGCATTTGAGATAAAAGACAAGCCATGATTATTGTCTTTAAGAAATGAACCTCAGAGTGAAGTTTTAAACTCCGAATTGTTCACATTTTGGGCCACACAATTCTTGGTTTGGGGCAATTATTCTATTTTAGAGTATTTAGTAGTCTTCCAGGTCTCCACCCATTAGATGCAATATCATTCCCAATTGAGTTGTGACTACCAAAAATATAACCAGTCAGCCAAAGATCTCTTCATTGAGAATCACTGCTTTGGAAAGAGAGTGAGGTGTTTCACAGGGGAGAGTATGGTGCAATAGAAACTATAGATATAGCAACTGGGTACAATGGAAGCAACAAGAAGGTCATCACTTCCCTGTGAGTGTGGTCAAGTAAGACTTCAGAAAGGTGTTGTCCTAAACACTTCTCACCCACTACTTTTCCCATCTTACCTCCCATCCTGATTTTGGGGCAAATACTAAGAGCAAAAATGCATGTGCAATTTTCAAAAGTTATAATAATTCCAGTGATGTAAAAATGTGTGCATGTAATACCTAACAATACTTATCTCAGTTCGATAATTGATATAGGCCCAGGGGAGAACTATTTTTAAAAGGTCAGAAGTCCCAAATTCAAAATTTGACACTAGACTAGTACAAAAATGATTTTGGAAAAGTTTCCCTCCTATCAGTTCTTCATTATTTTTTCAGTATCTACTTTCTATAAGTGTTGTTGGATACACACAGCTATTATTTTAACACTAGTCTTAGCCAAAAGCAGTTCAAAATGTAGCTGTAGTGCAAAGACACACATATATGAAAACTTCAGTAACTGTATAGAATTTAAAAACCATAATGGGATTGAGTTTCATCATTACCCTGTCCCCTCGACTTCCAGAACTTTACTTTATATTGCACATACACTCCATCTCCTCTCCTGGGAATTAAGATTGAAAAATCGTCTCTCCACTTGGCCCAGTGAGATATGTGATCTTTTCTTCTGGGCCTGTTCCACAGCATCTTGCAACTCATAGGAGTCATTTTCAAATCATCTTAGACTGTTGGCAATGGGCCACGATCAGTTCTAATGGGGTTCAGGAAAGTTCTAGGGCCCAGTGAGTTTCCTTTTCTAGATAATTTACATTGAACAAGTAATGATAACAGCTGGTAGCGTATGCCCTGCTCCAGCACAGCCAGCCAAATCTGGCTTCTCTTTCGGGAGACAGCGGGTACTTCTTTGGATAAACCAAGCGCAACCTTAACACTGGCCATTAATGTACAGATCTGGTTGATTGTCTGAAGAGGCTGTTTCTGTCTATACCTCCCCATAGTCCCCCAACAGCATCTCTTGAACACAGAGGTGAGCATTGGGAAGTGGATTATTTGGCTCTTTTTTCATTCCGTTTCCGAATTTATTTGTATAACCTGTATTTTATGTAGTACTTTCTTTAGTTATTTTCAAGATGGCGAAAAGACTATTTCAAGGATTAAAAATTTAAACAAACATTATGTCTATCTTACACTTCTTACTCTTGGTTAAAATTCTACTTTCACTCAGAGTAATGTTTATTTCTCTAAATGACTGTTGAAAATGTATTGAGAAGAAAGTCAAGGGATAAAATTGCAAAGGTTGATACTATGAGCATCTGCTTTTGCTGTGTAAGAGGATGGGGAGAGGCCACAGAGGAAGTCTTCTATGGGCTGCAAAGAGCAGGGAAGCCTCCTCAGATGAGGAAGGACTTAAGTGAGCTCTTTTCTGGTGGGAAGATCTTAAGTGGGTAGGAGGAGATCTTGCAGCGAGGACTAAGGAACATTCAAGACATAGGGCTCTCTGTAAACGTAGTGGAGAGGTAAGCCAAGTGTGGGAAGATGCAGGAGACCAACGCAACTCACATATGACAAAGCCTGAGAGATTCTTTCCAAGAAGATCTGAGAGGCTTCCGCTCCGAAGTTTGAAGTCACTGGTATGAGCCGTACCTGTGCTCCTTGTCTGTCGTGAAGTCTCACATCAGGCACTCAGTTTTCTAAGGAGCACCAAGGTCCTCAGAAATAAGTTGTATCACTCTGCAAATCATACACACCTAAGTGAGTTCTGACCAGAAAGGGCCCTCTGACTTATTAAAACCACTACAAATGTAAGACGTGAGTTTGCTGTGGAACTTCCATTCTGTTAAAAGTGTTGAAAATGTAATTTTAAGATGTCTCCATCAAGAAAGTGAAACAAAGAAATGAGTATTCTTTCTCAGTAACAACAAAATGCAACTTGTAGAGAAGTTTAATTTTAAGTATTACCTGTCCATGTTTCTTTTTCTTTTCTTTTCTTCTTTTTTTTTTTTAACCACTTCTCACTTGGGAACTCAAATTCTGTTCACACCATTTAAGACCCATGCAAGGCCCTTCCTGATCTGGGCCTGCTTCCAGTCGCAGCTGGCTTGCCATCACTGTAGCATCCATCCTCACAGCCAACTGCCGCTTTGGGGTCCTGGACAGCAATGTTCCAGGGTGTCTTGGTACAGCATCTGCTGTTTGCCCTGCTGCCCAAGCCCTTTCCTCCCTTTCCATGTGGGCAGTCTTTCCCAAAGGTCAGCTTATGTACTTCTGCCACTGAGAAGCGTGCTCTTATGAGTGAGATGGTTAAGTCCCTTCCACCTGTCTAAATAGTGTCCTATTTTAAATTCAGCAACAATAATGGCAATAAGAGCTATCACTTAGAAGATACTTAAGCACTAGTCATTGGGAAAGGTAATTTACTAAGGTTCTCACTGATCCACACAAGAATATCCTGAGGCATTATTTATGATATTTCTTTTATTATTATACTCCTGTTTCCTTTCACAGTAGTATGTCAGAAATCATGGTGTTTTACAGCAAGATGTCCATTTACTATTTCAGTATTAATATAGTTTCTCTCACTGTGGTGTTTTAATCAAGGTAGTAAGATCTCAACCTCCCTTCCTAGAGTGGGAAAGTGAGACAAATGAGACTTGGTCTCATTGCTGAAACTCTCTGCCCAAGTCATGTGCATTTATTTGGAGTAATGAATCCTCATTGTTTTGGAAACATTGGCTTACTTGTTTATCACCCCAAACAAAATCATACACTTATCAAGTAGAGAAATTTATGTTTGTTCAACTGTTTCTTCCGTGCACTCCCGTAGACTCAAGATAGACACTGGGCATACGTATATTATGTGAAATATATAATTGTCTTTTTGCATTGGCAGTGACACATCATCATGGAAAAAGCCAAACTATAACAGAAAATATTCCTTAGTGCTCATTTCCCTTGGAAGACATGAGTAGCTAAAAAACTGGTTGCTGAGTGTTTAAACTACTTGGACCAAGGTAAGAGATTGGAGAAAAGCATTTTCTTAAGGATAAAATTGCTTATCACTGTGTTGTGAGTGATCCAGGAAGAGAAAAGGCACGAAATGCCGGAAGTCAGAGCTCGCTCCTACTCCGCCCACCTTCTCCTGGTCGAGCAGGCTGCAGATCCTTCTGGAACACGACTGTATGAAATGCAGCTGCACTGTAAATGTGGAAACACTCTGCTCAGTCTCATCGGGATCTCATTTTAGTGAACTGCAGAAATACCCAACTTGAGTACTGTGTATTATTAAAATCTTCAGCAGGAAGAGTGATTGCAAACCTGTTTACATACAGGGTGAAATGTACTTGGATTTAAGCTCCAGTTTGCAGTCAGTTGGTATCTTTTGCTATCATAATTTTAGTCTCTATTTGACCTTTATGGTGAGACTAATGAATCAGAGAAGCAGAAAGGAGAAAACAATAATAAAAATACATGAGTTTCAAGGAACTCAGATTACACCGTAAGTTATTTTCATTAAAAAGTAATAAGGCATCCAGAAGGTAAAAATTGCTTTGAATTACCCAATATTGAGAGTAATGAGACGTTATATAAGATTCATGAATCTATTTGTAGTTTCTTTTCCAGCATAGATATTTTTCATAATTCACTTTTAAAGAGAGTTCAAATATTAAAAGTGTGTTAGCAAACTTAAGGACTTCCTGTTTGGTCCTTAAGGTAGAATGCAATTACTTTTTAAAAATTGTTAATGTCTTCATCTTAACCCGTTCTTGTTCATGAACTGTTCTTTGAACTACAAAGCCTGGATATAGGCCACCTAAAGTCATTTTCTGAAAAACTTGGATGAGAGTCTACAATAACTTTGCACCTGCCATATATTTTTTTTCTTTAAGGTTATAAATGAAGATGTGCTTCTGTAACATCCCTGTTAATAACACGAGGTCTAAAAATTCAGAAACAGGTAAGTATTTTGGTGTGTTGACAAGAGGCCAGAACTGAAGCTACAAAATATTTAGTCATGATTCTTGCCAGGCAGTGCAGTTACACGAAAGTTTCTTGAGTGTGCAGTACCTCTCATGGACATGCCAAGAGATGCTGACTTCCTGGACTTTGCAGGGGATGGCAGGCCTGGGGCAGCCTTGGGCAAGAAGTACCCTCTTCTAGGACACACCTCAGACAAAAACAGCTGCCTGCAATGTAGGGAGAGATCCCTGGAGCAGATCGAGTACTCGCAGGCCACAGGGGGAACCTCATCTGCTGACGTCTTAATTGACACATTCAGTTTCTGGAATGAGAAATAAAAACTAGGTGTTTAAACCCCAAAAAATTCTCATTAGTACTAAGCTATGATAGCTCTAAAACGCCAATTCAGCATTCTGTAAAGTAAGAACATAACATCGAAAATAGAAGTTATAGAGAGGAGCAAGGAAGGCAGAATAAAATGCCATTGATTTTTACCCTCTTATTTACTTATGCATATTTAGACCAAGTATTGATGAATGCCTACTGTGTCTCGAAGGGTGTATTAGGCATAGAATATTATCGGATGGTAAACTCCTCCACATCCATTGATCTCCAGGTGGTCACTCTGAACCAATCAGAACAGTTTCCTTCTTGACAGAATTGGATCAGGAATGAGCATAAGATCCAATCTCAGCCTTGAGAACTGAGAAAATTCTGGGTCTCATAAGAGGTTTTCTCACTCCTAAGGGGACACAGGAAAAAAAATCATCCCCTCGTCTTCTTCATTTACACGTGTCTTTGGCTTGTTATGTTATCTGGGAAGGGCTAGATCTATTTGAAAACTAGAAGAGCCAGCCTGACGGCAAAGCCAATCGTCTGTGGATCAGAGAAATGAAACGAATTCGAGTCCTGGATGATATTGTTAAGCCATTTAACCTACACTAGAGTCTGCCCTATCAGTGAACTTCTTACGTGGAAAAATAACTGTCCTTTTCTCAGACAGTTTGACTTTGGTTTTCTGTTACAGTCAAAACATTCTAATGGGCAGCTTACAGTGAAATCCCTTCTTGTAATATTCCTTAGAGTTCTTCACATGCTTTTCATTTCTCACCTTCTGGCATGTGGTAGGATTCCATTTCCCTTACCACTCCCACCTGCTCTGTACTTTGGGAAGCGCTGCAGAGTTTGTCTTGACCAAGGAAACGTGAGCAGAACAGACCTGAGGCAGTCTGAGGAAGAATTTCAGAGCCAGGGCATGATTCACCGCTTTCTCTTTCCCGCTGCTGTGGAGGAAATGCAGACCTCTGTTCCACAGAGACAATGAGGAGGAGCAGAGCTGCAGCAGCCCCCTCCCCAGGAGCCCTTACGGGGATCACACCCGAGACTCTTCCTGCTTTGACTCCTGAGATCTTGTTTGTTTGCTTGCTCCGGCCTCATGATGTAGCCCATGCCAAAGCGGGTAAAACACTTCAGTTATTTATCTGCTTATCACCAGTCTGTGATGCTGGGTTCTAAGTACTTTCGAGGCAAAATTATATTTTACCGCACATGAGGGAATCAGTGCCTAGCAAGGTGCATAACATGATAGGTACTCAATGTTTGCCCTACAATGAAACTACTATAATACAGAGAGATAAAAAACTATAATCTGATCTAATTTAAGCATATGACTTGTTTCTGCTATTTTTAAACTGACTCACACACAACTCAGAATTTTTTTCCAAGTGCATTAGAGTTCAATAACAGAGTTTTAGAAATCCCTCCGAATGGATGTATATATTCATGTTATGAGAAAAGCCCTCTTTATAAGAGATTGGAGAAGCCAGCTGCTGGCTAGACAGCAAATGCATTGAGGATGGGAGTGGGCTGGATTATGCTTGAAAATGTTTTATATCCAGTGGATTGGTCCAATGATGGGTTTGCAGCTGGTTGTGATGTTGGGAGGTGAAGCCTTGTGGAAAGGGAGGTGTCACGGGTGGCATGGCCTGGAAGGGTCTGTATAGTTAAATTTAAGGTGCCTGTCTAAATTACTTTATATATTATTTTACTTAATTTTTTACAAAAATCCTATAAGATATATATGTCCTTGAACACATAGCTATGTAAAAAGGAGATCTAAACTTTCCAATCGAGATGCAGGACTGTACATTTTGGCAACTTCCTTCAGTGTTTGACCTTGGTACTAACTTGCAATCTTAAGCAAGTCACTTTGACTTTTGAAGTCTTGGTTTCCTCGACTGTCAAAAAAAGGAAATAAAGATGCCAGGAAGGAGATTTATGAGTGTTAAATGACTATGAAATGACTTACTCAGTGATAATATGAAATAGGAATATTAACTGTTCCCACTGTTGGAATTGTGAAGGGGAGATCTGACTGTTGTGGTCAATCATGCTGATTTAGGATTGTGATG
>PVJO010026829.1:0-20508 GCA_004026905.1 Hystrix cristata
GCCTCCCAGTGTGGCCCTCGCTGTTTTTCTTGCAGGCTAACAGCCAAAGCTGTGGCTGTGCTGCTGCCCATCCTGGGGACCTCGTGGGCATTCGGCGTGCTGGCCGTCAATGACCAGGCCCTGGTCTTCCAGTACATGTTTGCCGTGCTCAACTCCCTGCAGGTGAGCCCTGCGCCCTCCACACACCCCCTGAGCCCTGGTGCTGTGTCCTGAGACTGGGGGAGAGGGTGTCCCCCACAAAGCAGCTTTCCGGAAGGACCAGGAACAGCTGGGCTGAGGGCCAGAGTGGACCAGGTGAGAGAGGCAGTGACAGACACCTGTGTGTCCTGTGTGGAGAGATGGGGTCCCCGCCTAGAGGGAGAGCCCAGGGCACCCAGAGTCGGAGCTGCCAGAAGGATCCACGGGGTCCACCAGGCCCCTCTGCGCTGTTCTTACCGGGCTGTGCCCACGAGGTGGTGCCGGCTGCTGCGCCTGCGCAGGTCCCCCCCAGGTGTTTGCCACAACGCACCCTCTGCCCCTCCTGTCCGCGAGACCCCACACGGCAGCTCTTGGCCAAGAGATCGCTCAGTGTGGAGGCTGTCAGGATGGTGTGACACCCTCCCCTGTGCCGTCTGTCACCGTCAGGCCCGTGTGCCTGTGGCTGGAGCCTGAGGCCCTCGGCGGGGGTCAGCCTCATGTCCTACCTTGCAGTCCCGGGAACCTGCCTACCCCTGCACTTTGTCCCAGCAGGAAGCCATCTCCAAAGTCTGTCACAGAAGTGGCCTGAATCTGGGTTAGACGCCGGGGTGGGTTTGGGGCACCCAAACCCCAGTCCCAGGAGCCAGCGTCACAGGGGTCCTCAAGTGAGCTTGCCGATGCCATTCGGGGCTGTGACCCTTCAACAGTCACCTGGCCCTGATGCTCCTTCTCCCCCTCCACAGGGTGGCTTCATCTTCCTCTTTCACTGTCTCCTGAACTCCGAGGTACGTGTCCCCTCTGCCTACAGTGCCACGTGGGTTGTCCCTGCTGGTGGCAGGGCAGGCAGTACAGCCTGAGGGCTGGCGCCCCAGAGGGGAGTGCGGTCCGCGCTGCCACCGGGCCACCCGCGAGGCGGGGTGCAGCAGGAAGCCCCGGCCCCGACATCTCACCCTGTACCCCCACCCCGCCCCAGCATTGGGCGTCCTGGGCGTCCCCTTGTTAGGAGTGACTGCTGAGGTCAGCACTGCCAGAGTCCTCCTAATGGAGGTCACTTCTGCTCCCTCTTCAGGTGAGAGCAGCCTTCAAGCACAAGACCAAGATCTGGTCCCTCGCAAGCAGCTCAGCCCGCAACGTCAGTGGGAAGCCCTTCAGCTCCGACATCGTAAGCGCTGCTAGCGCCCAACTGGGGACGTGCTCCTGCCATGCAGCCTGCTCGATGCTGCGCCCCGCCACCCTCCCGCCCCAGGCTTCTGTCCTCCAGCCACACCCAGCCTCTGCCTTGTCAAGGGCCCTGGCACTCCAGGCTGGGTCTCTTACAGCCGGAGCCTGCTGTCCATCCTTCCCAAGGTCCTGTCCATTGTCTCCCTGCTCCAGGCCCCACAGGGCCCCCAGCAGCCGGGACCAGACCCTGTGGTGTCTGTCTCCCCACCACCCAGATCCTCACTGGGGTGACCCCCATTGTCATGCTTCTGCCACCCCTCAATTATTTGCTCTGCGCATTTGCTTGCTGGCTGCTATCTCCCCACTGGAACGCACCCCCAGCCCCCAGCAGCACCCAGCACCAGCTGCTTAGCCAAGAAAGGCCCAAAACACATGCGTGTGTAGACAGACAGATGCGTGTCTGGGTGCCTGCCAGTGCCCGGGCGCGTGTGGACACCGATCATTCTCGGCCCCTTGCCTGTCTGTGCAGCTGCCTGGCTCCGGGGTCGGGCTCTTCCTCGGGAGCCATCTCCACACCTCCTGTCTTGTGCTTTGCAGATGAATGGGACCCGCCCAGGCACAGCCTCCACCAGGCTCGGCCCCTGGGAGAAGAGCAGCCACTCCACCCAGCGCGCGGACCTGTCCGCCGTGTGAGCAGGGGCTATGGCTGGTGTGCTTGGAGTGAGTGCCCTGCCTGCCGTCACACGGCCATACCCCCGCCTGACACTGTGTGTGACACACAGGCCGACTCGGGCCCTCCTGTCCTGGGTGTGCCTGGGGGCACCTGTCCATGTACAGAGCACAGGACCCTGCAAGGCTGTGGCATACGGAGCGCGAGTCTCCAGGGTGACGTCCGAGGGGCCACCTCTGTCCTAGTCGTGTGACTGGTCCTGGCCTCTGTCCACGCTGGAGTGCTCGGCTGGAGTCTCCAGCCGCCCTGGTGAGGATGATCATACTGGCCTTGTCCTCGGGGCCAAAGCCGCTGCCCTTGTGAAAAACTCAGCCTAGCGACCTGGGCGCTGGGCCATTGTGGGCACCACAGTGGGGCAGCCCCTGGGCCCGTGTCCTGTGAATTCTGCCTGCCAGGACCAAGGTCAGCCGAGGTCCCCTCCCAGCACAAGCTGGTCCTGCCCTTCCAGCCTCCTGCCTCGCAGCTTGCTGCCTCCTACACATTCTCCTGAGCCCAGACTGCCTAGTCTCCCGGTGTGGCCATCCACGGAGCTGCTTCCCGGTCTTCTGCAGACACTGCCTCACGGCGAGGGAAATGCAGGCCGCCTCCTCCTCATGTGGAGATCCCGAGTCCTGCCCCCTGGGAGGCAGTGACACTGTCTTCCGCATTGGACTCAGACTCAGACCTGGGGAAATCAAAGAGCCGGGACAACCGCTGTGACAAGGTCATGCCCACGGATGCCGTGGGTACTGCAGAGAGGTCTGAGGACAGTCCATGCTGGCATCCCATACTGGAAATCCCACTTTACACTGTGGCCCTGATTTCACTGCGCCCCTTTCTGCCCACGGCTGCTTTGCTCCAGCTCTGTGAACATTTTCTGCCCCATCATCTGATGACTTTTTTGTATGTGTGTGATGGACCCCAGGGCCTCACGCATGCCACACAAGTGCTCTGTCCCCGGGCTGCACGAGGCCCCAGGCAGCTTCCACACAGCAGTAGCCCTGATTGTGGAGCAGCCAGCCTCAACAGGCCTCTCCACGGGGACAGGGGACAGCGGTGGCATCTGCAGAGTCAGCCTCCACGTTTCTGCCCGCTGTGGACTGAGCCCTTGCCTTCCCTGCAGCCAGGTGGCCGCGTGCCTCAGCCCCAGGATCTGTGACACCCTGCATCCAGGCTGAGCCCTGTTCACAGCAGTCACTGCCCAGGCCTCTCGCGTCCCCTGCCCTCGGGCCGCCCCTCGGGCCCCACAGCACCTGGGAGCGAGCACATTGAGCCCCCTCCTGGTGCAGCCGCGCTGGGGAGCAGCCTTGGTTTAGGTGGACTTCTTCCTTTCCTGGCCCTCTGTGCACTCCCTTGAACAGCTCACACATCACCCAGTGATGAAGAAAACCTGCCCGAGACTTTTGTTTCTGCGAACGGAAGCCGAGCACTTTATTTATAGGCTATAGATGGTGACTTCTGTGGTACTTTGTTACCTGTACTAATTTGCCCAGAAACAAGAAATTGGGAAGAAGGATGTGTTTAAAGTAGTTTATAGCACGGGGAAGATGATGCATGCCGCTCAGCGGGGAGAGTTTGTTGTGGCTTTTATGAAATAAAATCTCAGTGTTCTATATAAAGCTCGATCTCCGGACTCTGCTGCCAGTGGGATGTGCCCCTTCGTGTGCACAGAATCGGTGCTGGGTGTCTCTCCTCAGACAACATCTCAATTCTGGGCACTCCTGCTTCCTGGGGTGCCTCAGTCCCCGGGGCAGGGCGTGAGTCGCCCAGGGAAGACAGCAGTTAAGGGAGGAAGCAGGGAGACAGAGGGGTCCCCAGGGCCTGTGTTGTCCCAGGCTGCCCACCACACAGCTGCTGCTGTGGTCACACAGTGTCCTCCTAAGGCAGGGTAGAGAAGGACAAGCAAACAGGAAGCCGTGGGACGAGAACCAGACGGAGCAAGGACAATGTCAAGATACCAGAGAGCTAGCAGACAGAGGTCACCCTGTCCCCTAGGACCCCAGGCGTGGGCAAACCCCAAAGCACAGCACCTCGGCCTGCGTCCAGCCTTGTCTGCATTGCGGTTCAACCCCTCCGGCGGGCTGGGGACACCGTGACACTTCCTCTAAGACCTTGTGCAGTTGGAAGCACCTCCTCCCGATGGTCAGGTACCCCTTGGGCCAGGACTCCTGTTCTTCCCCAGCGACAGACCCTCCCGTGACCCAGGACGCTAGAGAGCCAGGGCTACCCCTCCCTGCTGGGCAGCGAGCCCTGCTCCCTGGCCGCTCCCACCCGTGGGGTGGACCTGCGCTTCCTCTAGTTGCTCCTTTTTAATGAGCCTCACTCCTGCTCCTCTCTCTGAGCATTCTGCTCAGTTCTTTGTCGGGACAACCTGGAGACTGCTCCTCTGAGATTCTCTCTAATGAGCTCTCAGCACATCCATCTCCATGCAGGACAATGACACAGCTATCCTCCTCCGTCTCCACTCAGGGCCTGCCCTGTGCCGCCCCAAGTTCCCACACTGCTCAGAGCTGTGATGCTACAAGACATTCACTGCCTGCTACATGTTCACAATCAGATTATTTCTGTGCTTCTGTTGTACATCAGTGTTGTCATGTGCTTACCAGCATATATGTTTGCTTATATAGAGATATGCTTATTATAAGTAGTGTGCTTTATTTATATGTCACATGTGTATTTTAATACATTCTCCATCTACCTATAATGGATAAGGTTAGATGGCTGGGGTAGATGTATGGGTATTAATGTCTTTGTGCTTACGACTTTTTTCTTTCTTTCCTGAGTCAGGGTCTCTCTATGCAGTTCAGGGTGCCCTTGAACTCTCTGCCTAGCCCAGGCTGGCCTCAAACTCTTGGCGATCCTGCTTTAGCGTCCCAAGTGCTGGGATTAGAGGTGTGCACCACCACGTCCAGCTGATTCTTTTCTTATATTGAATATTTTCCAGGTTAAAATCCCAGAGAGTAAATAATTCCATGAGTCTCAAAACATTTCATCAAGTTGATCAAAATGATCTTGGGTAAGTTCTCCCTGCCCATGAGACCTGGTTCCTCAGTGGTACCAGTATTTCAATTACCAATTCAGCATGCAGGAGGCTGCCTACTCCTCATGTCTCGATTGCTTCTGAGTTTAGACATGTTTTCACTCAGGTCTTTACTCTTCCTGCCGTTGCTCCTAGAAGCATGGCCGAACACTCAGAACGTCAACAGCATTTGCTTGGGTGGCTTCTCAGCTGGCATGGAGCCCGCGGGCTGCTTCTCCTTGCTGGGCGACATGTCTGGTGGTGCCCTGACAGCCTCTTGCTCCCGCCCTCAGCGTGCCTGTGTCCATCCCGAGCCATGCCCGTGGCCTCGGCTGCCGCCACCCTCACAGTGGGTGTCAGACCCATGGGCTCTTCTGCTGTCCACTGTCACCCGAGACCCTGGAGGAGGATGGGACAGGCGTCAGGGTGTGCCCTGCTCCTCCCCTGCCCTGGGCTACTCCCACCCCAGCCCACCCAGGGCTCTGCCTTCGCTCCTGGCCCCACCCAGCCCGGGCCTGACCCACTCCCTTCAGGACCCCAGACATCGTGGGGGCTGGTGGAGCAGAGCACAGGGGCCACCAAGGGGCCACCGAGGGCCGCTCTGAGCATGGCCGCCCTCATGCCTGTGCCTGCCTCACCTGCCAAGTCCTCAGGAACCGGAGCAGCTGACTCCTGCCTTCTGCTAACTGGTGTCTGGTCTGTTTGCACCCACTGTCTATTTTTAGCTTCCATGACAGTCCATGCTAGAATGTTCCCTTCGTATTTATGTGCTGTGCTTGTAGCACGTTGGCATTTGGCATTTTGTTCCCACATCCTGTTTTTATGTTCTCTGGTATTTCTCTCTGTTGCCTTCCATGTCTGGGTTGCTATCTTTACAACAGCTTGATTCAAGGCTATCTGGATTTCCCCCCTCCATCTCCAATAATTCCGCAACAGGGGCTGGTAGTTTCGAGTTTCAGGCACTTTCTGAAGGCAACCTTGTTTCTATTTAATATTGCTAATATTTAAAGAAAGGGTTTTCATACTGTTGCTTCTCTTAAATTATCTCATTACTGTAACACCTTCCCTCCCTTAGCCACAATTTCGCTTTCCATAGGTTGTTCCCTGAGGTACTAAACAATCATACAGGAAATTCCAGAAAGAGACACTTTGTAGGTTGTGGATTGTGTAGTAGTCTGAGGTGCATGTGGAATCTCAGGCCCTGGACACCAGCTGTATTCAGACACCTCCTCCGGGTTGGATGTCTGTCCTAAAGTGGCTGTTACCCCTTTATATTTTCACAGGGTCAGCTCTCTATCCCGATTTCAACAAAGCCGGTGTTGAATTTAGGCCACTCTGGGTCCCAGCCGCCACACAGCACCTTTCGTCCAGGTGGCTCCTCTTTGAGTGATGCCACATGTACCTTATGAAGATGCTGCACTGTGCACTTTACCTGATTGGAAGTCTGGGGCATTTCCCTCTGTGTGTGTGTGTGTGTGTGTGTGTGGGTGGGTGGGTGGGTGGTCTTTTGTGATGCCGTTCCTTTTTATTACTCATGACTTGACTTTGGGGAGCAGGATGGTCTTCCCAGACCCCACAGATCTTTCCGTGGCTGAGCAGTCAACCTAGATGGGCCAAGGGGAAGTGCCCGGGCAGCTGCACAGTGCGGGCCCACAGTCCCGTTGGTGGCAGCCGCAGGGTGGCTGGTGGGCTTGCAAACACTGCCTCTCCCCTCCAGCTGTGTGGACTGAAGTAACAGTGTGGCTCCTCTAGCTGGTGTTTTTCCAAATGCGGTTCATGCTGGTTTGCTTAAAAGCATTGCCGGAGAGGTAGTGGCAGCCTGACCTCTGTGTTCCGGCTGATGAATGCAGAACCCGCAGATCCTACCTGGGAGGGGACGGAGAGGTCAGCTGGTCTCTTCGTCAGTGGCGGTCGGGATCCACCACACGGACAGGAGGAAGCCACCTGACACAGGCGGCAGGCGTAGGACAGGCATGTCGGGCCCGTGTCGCTGGACACTTTGTCTTCAGGACGACTTCCTGCTGTCCGCAGATGGACCCTGAGCTCTGGACTCCATGCCGCTTGGTCTTTAGAATACACTTCTTTTTCATTTTAAAATCTTTTAGATGGGCTGGGGATTAAGCTCAGTGGTTAGAGTGCTTGCCTCACAAGCACAAGGCCCTGAGTTTGATCCCCAGCACCAAAAAAAAAAAAATTTTCAGACGTACAGAAAAATAATGAAAGTGGTATAGAAAGTCTCCAAATAACGCGTACTAGTTTCCTCTCTTACTGACATTTTAAGCAAAAATATCCCTTTTGTTGCAATTCAAAGACTGATAGATGACGATGTGTTGTTGGCTGGAGCATGCTTGCTCCCAGCCCTTCCTTCTCCTTGCCGCCCTTTCTGCACAGCGGTGACCACCTGGACCCCACGTGCCGCTCGCCAGTCTTGCCTTGGCCTCTTGGCCGGCACACATCCTGAGACTCCTTGTGTTTGATGAGCTGGACGGTCTTACAGATCGCCCAGGGGCTGTGCTGCACGGCGCCCCCAGGCGGGTGCGCGGAGGTTTGGGCAGGTGTGGGTGCCACACGCCGACGCTGACGGTGGGGTTCAGATGAGGACCGTCTTTTGCCCGTGGCCATCCTGATGGGGGCTCGAGGGCACCAGCCTCACTTCTTGAAGGTTTGAAGTCTGTCCTGCTGCGTGGTCCTCGCACCTCCATCCAAGACCGGACGGTCGCAACTGCATGGCTGGAACTCTGGGCCCTCCGTCCATCCCACTGACCTCGGTGCCTGGTGCTTCCCTCTGTACCACGTTGCCAGGCTCAGTAGAGCTTCATCGTAACCCTTGCGACTGGGGAGAAGGAGCCTCCGACTCTCCTCTTCTGCAGTAACATGGTGACAGTCTAGCTCCTCTGTCTTGCCACACTAATCTTAGAATCTTGCTGGGTTATTGACTGGGATTTCGATGAATCCACAGGTCGATCTTGAACTATGGATTTACAGTACTGAATCTTCCAATCAATGAATGTGGGGGGTATCTTTCCATCTGTATTTGGATCTTTAGAACTGGATCTTTAGAACTGGGGATTTAGAACTTTCCATCTATATTTAGATCTTTAGGACCAGATTCTTCCAATGCTAGAATTCAGATTGATTGACTTAGATTCCAATGTATAGTTTTAACAAATTTTTAGTCGTAGTGATTATCTTAGTTACTTTTCTCGTTGCTGAGACCAAATACCAGACACCCAAAATTAAAGGAAGAGAGGTTTTTGCAGCCCACACTTTGTACAGGCTTCAGGCCATAATCGCCTGGCTCCAAGGCAGGGGCCGTCGCAGAGGGGGAACAGTGCATGGCAGGCAGAAAGCAGAAGGCAGAAGGCAGCAACCAGCGCAAAGCAGTGAAGGAGCACAGGCGCGGCCGCAGCCCGCTCTCTGTCCCTCGTACTCTGTTCAGGCTAGACGCCCTCGGGGTGGGCAACACTCACATCAGGGAGGGCCTCCCGTCGTCCACACCCAGAGCTATGCCAAACCGGTCAGTGGGCTAATTTAGGAATCACACACCCTTGATCCCAGCATTGCATGCTTAGATCCGGCCACCTCCGAAGAGCTCCACCTGTGATCACATGAGGCTTCGGGGGACATCTAGCTACAAGCCACAGCGGTGACCGTCCTTGAGGTTCCGACACAGACCTTAACCTAACATCTGAGTATGGCGCAGGTACTGCGGGTGCCTTGTAACAGCCCCCCAGGCCCTCCCTCTTGGCCCTCAGGACCTGGCCGTCCCTGTGCCTTCTCCACGTGGCTTACAGTCCTCTTACCCTCCTCCCGTGGGCGCTGCGAACCACGGGCCGCACCAACCCTATGTAGACTGCTCATTCGTATATGAACACAGGCCTGTGGGGAAGTTTATCGGTCAGGCACAACAAAGGTTAACAATAAAAAATAGAATTATAGTAATATGCTGTCACAAAAATCACGTGAATTGGTCTTTTTCTCTCGAAACGTCTTACTGTACGCCACACAGTTTTTCTCCTTGTGCTGCGGTGAGATGGGTGAGGGGAGGATGTGAGCAGGGGACAGTGTCAGCTCCTACCCAAGGGTCACCAGGACACAGGCACTGACAGTTGCCATCATAAGCAAGCCAGCAGCCACATGGCTAATGGCCTGGGAGCGTTCGCAGCCCGTTCGGACACGCTAGGCAGGACGGCACAAGTCCCCGGCAGGAGACGGCAGGGCCCCGAGACTCTACAGCACCTCTCAGAACAGCAGCCAACTCAGAATTCATCAGCCCTTTATGTCTGGAATTTTCCATTTGCTGTTTCTGACTGGTTGACCACGGGTAACAGAAACTGAACACCACACCTGTGGATACGGTGGGAGTGCTGTAACCACAAAACACACTGCTGCGATAATTAACTGACTACTTTTAGACCAATCAAGAAAAAAGAATTTTATCTCACTGCTTGTTTCTTCTCTGACACACTTTCTTTATGTCAGCCTGCATTTATACCCTGATGGTATCATCGTTTTCCTTCCCCCTAAAGGAATTAACATTTCTTGAAAGGAAGGTCTGTCTGCTCTGAGTTCCCTCATCTTGCTTGTCTGAGAGACTTTATTCTTCTTGGCTTTAAAGAATAATTTGCTAGAATTACAAATTTCACATTGGTGCATTTTCTTCTTTCCATTTCACTCTACTGTCTTCTTGCCTGTGTGGCTGACAGGAAGTCCACAGTGATTCTTATTCTTGCTGGTCTACAGGAAATGCAAGCTTTACCTGACATAAAAAGATTTTCTTTCGGTTTGTACAATTTTAATGTGAAATGTCTGCATTGTCCAGTTTTTTGCATCTCTCCAGCTTGGCATTTCTGAGCTTCCTGAATCTGGAGTTTGGTATCAGTAATTTTGGAAGGTTCTCAGCCATTATTATCTCAAATATCCCTGCACCCACCTGCCTCTTTCCTTTCTCTGCTATTCCAGTCACACACATTACATCCTTTACGGCTGTCCCACAGGTCTCGGGTAGTCTGTTATTTTTTCTCTGCACTTCTGTATGAGATGTTTCCATCAATCCATCCTCACGCCTCAATCTTCTTCGGCTCTCTCCAGTCCACTGATGACCCACCAGATTCCCTCTTCGTGGCTGCCAAAGGGGTTTCAATTTCTAGCATTTAGTTTGATCGGCGGTTGTCTCGTATGGCTCTCTGTGTACGTTACCCACCTGTTTTTGCATGTCATGAGCTGTTTGCATTATGACTTAACCTATTAATCATCGTACTTTGAATTTCCTGTCTGACAATTCCAATGCATGTCCTGCGTGAGTCTGTTCTGGCACATGTTTGGTTCTTCTCAGCTTCGGCAGGTTTTGAAAATTGTCAGGAGCTGACTATGTTTGCTGTGGGTGTTGGGCTCTGTGTTGATCTGGTGAGGTCCAGTTGAGTTTAGCGCCTGCTATAGCCAGAGGAGCTGCAGGCTACAGACTCTCGCACAGGATTTTGTTTTGTTCCTTGTGTCTGGTATTCCTGTTTCCCCTCCTTACAAGTCCCACTCCGAAGCATCTGCAGCGGGATCTGTATTGCTATGGCCAGCGGCAGTGGGGAAGTACCCCACAGTCAGATGATGACTCCTCTGTCCGTGCCCCTCTGGATGGCGAAGATGCCCACAGGCCAGGAGGCAGGCAGGACGGCCTTTCTCGGGCGTGCTGGGGCTTTGGGGACACATTCTCCGCAGAGGGGATAGCGGGCTGCGCTTTCTAATGGCAGGGAGATGAGCTGTGGCGCCCAGCTCTCCAGCTGCCAGCGCCCTCCAGGCACCCCACCAAGGTGCACTTCAGCTACGTGGAGAAGGATTTGTCTCCCCGGCCTCTGCCCTCCCTTCCACCCCTCTGGGGACTCAGAGAGGATTGGGGAGGCACTAACCAGTGTGCAGCTCTGGGCCGCAGAGCCTGATGCGAGGTCCTGTCCCACACCTGCCCTCCTTGCTGAGAGAGCCCAGGTGCTCTGGGTGCCCGTCGCCCACTGGCCCTGGGAAGGGCACTCCAAGGGCGCCTGTACTGGCCTCTGTCGTCCCTTGCTCCTCCTCAGGAACTGCTTGAAGGGCCTGTGGACACCTCAGCCCACAGCCCGTATGAGCTGTGCCTGGTGGGACGCTGCATCCTTGAGTGACAGAGAGCTGGCCTGCGACAGCTCACTCTGAGGGCCGCTCCTGGGGCTGGCGGGCAGAGCTGCCCGTGGACTCCCTCCATGCTGAAGAGCAGGGCTGCTTGCTGCACACTGCACGGCCGCCAGACAGCTGAGTGGCAGGATGGGCCACCCGGGGGCACTCCCAATGGTGCGGGGCTGAGGGAGGCGTCCTGGGGACCCCACTCACTGTTCTCAGGCAACGTGCTGTGACATCGCCCACCACCTGCCCCTGACCTGCCTGGATCTGCAGCCTCCTGGTGTCCACAGGCGACCTTCACACACGGGGTGACCGTCCTTCCTCTCTCCCTGGCGGTGCTGCAGAGGGACACGGCGAGGCTCTTTCCACGGGGCCAGGGACACGGAGCACACGGGACCCACCCCTCCATCACCAGGCCGGCCCAGGGAGGTCATTTGCCTTTCCCAGGGCTCACCCAGACCAGGGCAGCGGGTGTGTGCAGCTGGGCCCTCACCTGGAGGTGGCTGGGGGAGTTGAGAGAGGCATGTTAGAGAAGGATTAGGCCTTCCTGCCCCAGGTGGATGGAATGTAAAAGTGGGGGCTGGAGCTCAAGCAGCCACGTTGGAACTGAAGGAGAATCGCAGAGACAGAGGAGCCCCTTCCCCTTGGGGCCCCTGGGGGCCACCTTGGACTACAAGTCTCTGCCCTGCGTGCGAGAGAGGTCAGCTCTTCCATCACAGCTCCCGCGGTCTGGGGTTCTCTGTCAGTCACAGCCGAGTCACCCCCTAACCCGTGTGCCATCCCAGGAGGGTGCGGATCGGAGTGGGTTCTGAGGCCCTGCATGCAGGGCCCGCTGGCTCCGGGGCGGGTCGGACGCATCCTGCACACAGCGACCGAGCCAAGGCAAACACATTGTCATCCTCTGGGGAACCCGAGTCCTTTCCCTTCTGAACACAAGCACCTGAGGAGCCTGTAGCTTGAACTAAGGCGGCGCCGCTCTGCACCCTGATCAGGCATAAGAAACGAGGGGATGGGGACGGTGCTGAAAGGGCCGGGTGTTTTTAATAGGCAGTAAATGCAGTGCTGTTCCAGGACGCATGCTTTCTTCTTGAAAACTGGAATTGACTTTGATGTCTTCTGAGAGCCTTGGTGCATTTTCAGACCACACAGAGCCTCCATTCTCTGCTCTGCGGGGAGACCAGGGACAGGTGACACGCGGGAGGGAGCGGAGGGGAGCCCGGCAGAGCCGCAGTCGTGGGGCTCCCGGCTCCCGAGCCCGTCCCCGTGGGCAGCAACGGTCGGGGGCCTGCAGGGAACCGCCACTTCCCGGGGGCTGAGTCCAGGGCAGGGTCAGTCCTGACCTCTGCCAGGGGTGGCCAAGGGCCCGGGGCCAAACTGCAGAGCTGTGTTCTGGCCATTATGGAGGATGAGGGCACAACGGGGAGCCCCACCCCTCACTCACTCGGCTGTGCACGTGGTGAGGAGGAGAGCAGGTCGCTTGCTGTGCAGATGAGGACCGCGCAGGGCTGCACACCCAGCGGCAGCAGGCGTCCCCTGAGCGGCTTCTTGCCACACACCTGGACAGTGGGGGCCACTCCAAAGCTTGCCTGCTCCCTCTGAACCTGAGATTCTCCGTGTCAGTGCAGCCGCCTGAAGGAGAAGGAAGGCAAGGGCTGGATCAGAGCAGGCCAGGGTCCCAAGCCGAGGCCGGGAGGAAGGATGAGTGCCCGACAACACACTGTGAGGGTCCCTGGCTGCATCCTGTCCGTCCTTGAGCTGCACAGATGGGTGCGGCCCCGGGCTGCAGCTTGGTGGTACAGCGCCTGCTTGGCACACGTGAGACCCTGGCTTCCACCCCCAGCACGGCAAAACACATAAAACCAAGCATAGAGTAGATGCAGGGAGCAGCGGGAACATCCCCTCCCAACACCACAGCGGGGGCTGCACCTGAGCCTCTCCACAGCTCAGCTCGGCAGTCACAGACAGCAACCGGGTAAACCCACTTCCTGCGACGGGCACTATTGCAGCTGGGAAGAGCCCTGCAGCCAGCGGCGGGGTGTCTGTGCAGCCTTCACCGTGAACCTTAGAAAGGCGGCCTCTCTGCCAAGCGTTCACAGCCCCGAGACAACAAAAACAAAGCCTACTCCAGAGGGGTGTCTGGCCCAAGCGTCTCGGTGTCCTTCTCTGTGGATGGTCCAAGGACGGCGCTTCCCAGCCGTGTGCTCTGGGTGGGGGGGTATAACCTGCTCTCCCGGGACCAAGCCCGAGGCAGAGTCCTGCTCACTCCGCCCCACCCTGCTTCCCAGCGTCTGCTCAGGACAGAAGAGAATATCGGTCCGAGGTCCAAGCCTGGGCCTGGGTCCAGCCTCCAGAGTGGTCTCCTGGGCAGTGTCTGAGGAGCCTGGGAGTGCTGGGACCTGGCTCGTGTGGTTTCCCTTCGATCTGTGTGCTCCCGTGTGCTGCCTGTAAATGCAGCCTCCCAGGGGCCCTCACAGCCCCACATGTGTTCCCGGGGTCCTTCACGCTGCCACTTGGATGCTACTTTGTAATTTGAGCCGTGTACATCCCCCAAGTGCGTCCCATAGATGTGTGTGTACCTTTATGTGTGCACCAGCTGCTGCAGGCACTCAGGGCTCTGTGTACCACACATGTCTGTGTCTGTGCGCTCACGCAGGTGCCTGCTGCCCAGCACCAAGTCCCTTCCTCGTGGACCTCCTCAGGCTCCCATGTCACTGCTGAACATGGGCCACTGTGTGCCGTCTGTGTCACCTGTGTCCACACTGTCTGTGACCTGAGTGTGGCACCACCTTGCGTCGCTTCTGCATGTCACTCGTGTGTGCTCATCTGGTGCGTCTCTGTGCTGTGTACCCTGGCCGAGCCTGCCTCTGCTGTGCTGGTTCTGTACACTTGCTGTACGGCCTGGGTGCCACCCTGCGGCACCTGTGCCCGTCACCAATCACGGGTCTGAGCCCAGAGTGCCCCGCTGTGCAGGGTCCTAGAAGGGAAGGACACTCTCCACAGAACCTGGCATCTGTCCCTGGGGTCCCGCCTTGGGGGCTGTGGTGGCAGGAGGGGACAGGGCCTCCTCCCATCCTCCCTGTAGCCCTCTGGGTGGCCCCGCTGGGACACCTCCCCGAAGTGGCATTGGGCTTTGTGTGTTCACTGGATGGAAAAGCCCAGGAGCTTGGGAAGGGCTTGAGGCTCTGAGTGGATTTACATTCATATCCTGAATGCTAAGTGTGTGATACCGCGAGATGTCAAGTCATCCACCAACGTCCAGGATATCAGAGAGCTGCAGACCATGCACGAGCTTAGCGGTGTGAAACACCAGGCCGGGGATTTTCCGCTCCGTTTGGGAAGCAGAAATGCAGCCTGATGACATTGAAAGCTGTGAGACACCTTCGGGGCATGAGGGCCTTCGGCTCCTGGCTTAGGGCCTGCGGGGGCTGCAGCAGCCCCAGCCTGGTGCACAGCTGAGGGCAGCAGCCACCGTGTGGTGAGCGGCTTAGGTATCACAGGACAGCGTTTCCTCTGGGGAACAGAGCAGGGCAGCCTTGCCTCACGTCCACCATGGCGCCGTTGGCAGAATAACCTCCCCAAGGTGTCCCAGCCCGTGAATGCGTCACCTCACCTTGGTGGTCAAGGCTGCTGACTGGCGATGGGGAGGTGGCAGCTGGAGGACCAGGCCCAGCGTGATCCCAGAGAGGCGGAGGTGGAGAGGGCGCGTGCTGCTGCCGGCTCTGAGGACAGAGTGCCGTGGGCCCAGGGTGTGCTGGTTCCGCCACAGTGGAGTGAGCGAGGACACGGCCCCCGGTCCCGCAGGACAGTGAGAAGACTCAGCTTGCAGTCTGGGCGGCGAGGCAGGGGAGATTGCGAGGGCGGCAGCAGGCATCTGAGATGCCGCGGCTGCGTCTCGGGAGGTAGAAAAGCCCTTCCGCCTGCAGGCTGGCGGCTGCTGCCCGGGCCAGGGCGTGTGCAGGTGTCGGGCAGAGCTGACCCCGGGACGGGACAGGAGTCAGGGAGGTCAGAGCGTCTGCAGGCTCCTGAGGGTGAGCAGAGCCTCAGCCCCAAGCCTCCGCCTCCTGAGCCAGGACCCGTGATGGGCCCGCCTGCCAGAGGGCGGCGCGGCCGGACACCCAGAAGACCCGGCTCAGGGCAACCTCATTAAGGAAACTGCGCTTTCTGTTCCGTTCTGTTCCCTCAGCTCGGTGCCCGGGATCGAACTCAGGGCCTTGTGCTTCTAAGGCAAGCACTGTAACCACTGAGCTAAATCCCCAGCCCCTCTCGGGAAGGGCAACTGTAGGGGAGCTGAGGGCTTCCTGCGGTGTTTCATTGTATTGCGGATCCCCGAGGAAGCTTCCTGTGAGGAAGTATGAGAAGGAGAAGCAAAAGGAGAGAGGGACCCACTCTCCTTGCCTGTCCCACCTGTGGCTGGCAAGCCACTTACCCTTGTCTTATTTTTATTTATTTATTGTTTATTTGTTTTTTGAGACCAGATCTCACTATGCAGTTCAGGCTGGCCTCAAGCTCACTGTAGCCCAGGCTGGTCTGAAACTTGCAGCGACCCTCCTGCCCCAGCCTCCTGAGTGCTGAGTGCTGGGATTACAGGCATGTGCCACCACACCCAGATACATGCCCTCTTTAAACAAAAAGGCATAATATTTGACAGGAAGCTCTCTTGCGCACACGCACACATACACACATATGTATATAAAACTATATTATATTTTTATATGTGGCCCAAGGTGATTCCTTGTCACTCAGTACAGCCCAGGCCAGAGGTTGGATGCACCTGACAGCAGATGAAGACGGAAACAAGATTTGGACAAACAAACAGTAAACCAACTAGACCAGCAGGTATGGTGCCTTCACCCAAGGACCACACCCCTCCCCAGGCACACTCTCCGGGGCAGGCCTTGTGTGCAGCTGCAGAACGGCCTCTAAGTTTGAAGTCACACCAAGTCTCTTGTCTGACCACAGTGGAATGGAGCTTCGGTTAGAAGAGAAAGCTATGCGATTTGTATGCCAAAAAAATCTGGATATCCAAGGACTGGCTATTTTAGAAACACAAGAATTAGCTGAAATTTCCTGAAACAGAAATTAAAATTTTTATCAGACCTATCTACACCTCTCAAAGCAATCAAATCAGTCAGTAATCAAAAACCTCCCCATGAAAGGCCAGGATTCCGGGAGCTGTATGGGGAGTGCTACCAAACATTTACGGAGGACTTAGCAGCGGTTATTCCATCCTCTCAAAAAGCAGAAAAAGGGAATAATTCCCAACCCGTGGGTCCAGGGTTGCTATGACACCAGACCTAGACAAACTACCAGAGGAAAACTGCAGCTGATACCCCTTATGAATGCCGATGCAAAAATCCCTAACAAAGTCCTAGCAAACCCAAACCCAAAGTATGGTCAGCAGTGAAAAGGTTACACACGGCACCCAGGTGCGATTGCTCCAGGACCACACGGCGATTCACAGAAGGTACCAATCGGGTGGAAGGGGGCACACTTGATCCATCATCTCAGCTGCTGGGGAAACATTCAGCAAAATCCAGCATGCTTTCATACTAAAGACACTCGGGAAGTAGGAGGAGGCAGGAATGGCCTCCGCCCGAGCAGGCTTTGTGAACCATCCACAGCAAGCCGTGTCCTGGGTTAAGACCCGGAGCTCTGGTCTAAAGTGGAAGCCAAACGGCACAGCGCTTTCCTGCCCCGCTCTGCAGCCCTGCGCTGGAAGTTGTGGCCAGAGCCTGGTGGAAGAGGCAGGACCGAGACTCGGGTTAGGAAAGGCCACATCCAGGGATCTCTGTCTGGAGATGGCACAGTGATATGTGTGTTGTGGTGGCACACCGCTGATCCCAGCACATGGGAGGCAGAAAGCATGAAAACTGCTGCAAGTTCAAAACCAACCTGGGCTACAGAGCGAGATCCTGCCTTGAGGGAAAAAAAAAGAAAGAAAGAAAGAAAGAAAAAGCCTAAAGAACAAACACACACACAAACACGCACACACACATCTAGAGCTAATAAATTCAGCAAAGTTGCAAGGAATAAGACCTTCCAAAAAAAAAAAAAAGCTTTTTTTTATAGCTGTGTTTCGTTTTATTTTAGATTGTTCTTTGTAGCAAAGAACAATCCAAAAACTTGATAAAGTACTTTGATTTCTAGCAGCATCTAAAGGATTAAAATGGACAGGAATAAGTCCAAGCCAGGAGGCAAAAGACCGCACACACAAAACTACAAAATATTGTGCATACACTAAATGCCACCAAAGTGTTGGTTTTCAAGTCGTTCATTTGCTAAGTGAGTTTTACCTTTAAAAAAACAAAAGTAGAGAAAAAGAAAGGATAGTGGCTGAAAGAAGCCTGAGGGAAAATGGAAAAGTTTTAAGTTTGAGCAATTTCAGTTTTCTGTCAGGTGTAAATTAAAAACAACCCGAAGTGCACTGACTAAAAACTCAGGCAGCGTCTCCTTGCCAAGGTGAGCAGGAGAAATGAGATATGAGGGACATGAAATGATCCTCTGACTGAACGTTAATAACCCGCAGGCAGCGTGTGAAAGTGGAGATTTATGGAACCAGAATATCAATTTTGGTGTTAAAAATAAGCCGCAGCTCTAGTTCCTGTTATTCTTCTCAAATGGAGGCTTAAATATTAGGACCCGACAGATGACAAATACGGGTTTAGGAACAAAAATGCATATTAACATAAATAATTAGAGTCAGGGGCCCTATTATGAGATGGGAAAGTATTTGATTGAAGCCTTCCGAGTAGGACCCCTTTCGCCTGGGCCTGGAACCCTGCTCCATGGCTCCCGTGCTTTGCGGGCCGAGCTCTCAGGCCACACGGAGTCCGCACTTCAGGGAGGAGCCTGCTGAGGCACCCAGGAGCTACCTGCTGGCCACACATTCCCCAGGCACGGATCCAGGGTTCCACACAAGCCGGCTCCACGCCACTCAGGGCTCTCTGACACAGACGGTGCACTAGGCACGCCACACAGAAGGTGCAAGGGTAACATCAACGCGCGGGCTGTGGGCGGCAATCCGGCTCCCGCACAACTCACCTGGATCGCGCTTCCCCCCTCCCGTGGCACCACCCGCCTCGCTGTCTCCAGCGTGTGGACAGGTGGACAGGCGAGGGAGCACTCTAGATCCCCGGTGCGCCTGGTGTCCCCAAGCATCCCTTCCATCCACCCCACACTCTTCACGTTGGGTGCAGATGAAGGCAGAGGTACTTCACATCCAGGACCTGGGGAGGGGGCACAGTCCTTCCAGAGAGGACCCTGTTCACATCTCCAGGCTGTGAGGGGGTTGAGGGCAGATCTAGTGCTCGTCAGCACCACAATCACCCGGCTGGCCACAGCCCCGCGCGCTGTCCTCTTCCTACCTTGCAGGGCCGGGCTCTTCCTCCAGCGCAGGGAAGACAGGAGAGCGCGCCCCTCGCCTTGTGCAGGCAGACAGTGTGGGTCTCCCTGGGCCTCAGGGCCGGAGGAGGCGCAGCCCCAGGGGGATCTCTGATTCTCTGTGGGTGGGAGGGACTTGGGTGACACAGGCCGAAGGTGCGGGACTCACCCCTTTCTCCTGCGGCCTGGTCAGTGGCTATTGTGACCCCACTTCCCTCATGCTCCCCATGGAGTGGGACCCCTGTCCTCCATATCCCCTGGGGGTTTAGCAGCTGCTGTCTCTCAGGCCGCACCCTCCTCACGCTGGCCACTCCAGACGCTGCTGCACCTCCCAGAAGAAGGGGCACTCCCTGGCAGGGTAAGATCAGGGAGGGAGGGATCTGGGTCCAGCCTCAACATCCCCGACCTCTCCGAGGCCCGTCGGCTGTGATGAACCTCCTTCAAAACTTCTCAGATTCAGCCCCACCATTTTTCCCAGAGACAGGCAGCTGTCAATCAAAAAGCCCCATGCCCACGACCTCTGAGCTGTCTTGGAATCTTGCACCTAAACAAACCGATCACAGGCCTGCAGCCCCTATATAAACAGCACTCCCCAGCTGCCTCGGCTAGCAAGCTCGCCTGGTATACCGACCCCTGAGACACAGCACAGGCCCTGTTGGAGACTCACTTCGCTGGTTCTGTAACCTGCTCATGACTTAATTCTTGAGTAGTGTGGTCTCCAAAAGTCCTGTAAATCTATTTGGAATTTAGTAATTAGTGTGGAAAGTGCAGTCATTTTAAAAGAAAGAGAAATAAACACTCGGACTATGTGGCCCTGGCCTGGGAGGGAGGGCAAAGGTGTCCAGTTTGGGGAAGAAGGTTCTAGACCTGAGTAGGGTGGGGCCTGGGCAGGGTGATGAGGTGTGGGCAGGGACCAGCCTTGGCTCAAGGTGCTCCCCATGCCCCACATGCCCCACATGGCCTGAGGGGAGCTGCCCTCCATTTCCTAGCTTCCCTTCCAGCTAGGGCCTCACGTGACCCAGCCTGTCACCTACCCAAGGCACCAACACTCGGAAGCCTCCGTGAGCCTCTGATCAGAAAGAGGCAGGAAGATGGGGTGCTGGGCAGGTCCCTCTGTGGGCACCTGGACTCCGGCATGGGGTGACAGCAGTGGGCCGGGGTCTGGGTGAGTGGCCGTCCTGTCTGGAGGATTCCTGGGGTCCATAGTGCCCACCCCCAGCCCGGCTCCTCCCGGGTCGCCCTGGGAATGTGGAGTCTCAGCTGCCCTTGAACCGGGTGGTGACTCCCGCGGAAGTAGCGTCACGGCGTGGCCGTGAGGTGCGTGCTCTGCACTGACTCCCCTGGAGGGGTCATGCTGTCACAGTTAAGACCCGATGACCAGGGAGCCACGTGGGTGAGACGCAGGCCCACTAGCTGGACTCCGGAGGACCAGGAGAGGAGGCCGGGACGAGGCCAGAGGAAACAGCTCTGTGCACAGGGCCCAGAGGACAGAGCCAGGCCCCACACCGCATCGCACACGCACGCCCGGACGCGCCCCCCCACACGGACACAGCCGCACGCGGGGCCGAGCGGGGAGCCCTCACCAGGAGCGTCCCCTGGTGCCGCCCCTAGAGCCGCAGAAGGAGCAGGCCGCCAGCCTGGCCCCTCAGCCCCCAGGAGACCCGCGGCTGACCTTGGACAGGACGCGATGGCAGCAAGCTGGAGACTGGGCCCCACGAGGGCAGGGATAGCCGCGGGCCAGATGCCTCGCCGGGATGCGGATCGACAGGGACGAATGGCTGATGGCTTTGCAGCCTGGCGCTAGTGACCAGCCTGCGCCCCGGCTGTGTGTCGGCACCTGTGCCCTCCAGGGGCAGAGCGGGCGGGCGCTGCACCGTGACCCTGGTGGTGGGGTGTGCCGTGCACGCTTGCGCCCGGGACA
>PVJO010026830.1:0-20517 GCA_004026905.1 Hystrix cristata
CCCTTTATTGCCAAGTAGTATTCTGTTATGTGTAGATACCACATTTTCTTTATTCACTCATCTGTTGATGAACACGTAGGCTGCTTCCAAGATTTAGCTATTACGAATTGTGCTGTTGTAAACATTGGCATGCATATATCACTGTAATATATCTTTAGCTTTTGGGGGAAGATACCTAGAAGGAGAATAGCTGGGTCAAATGGAATTTCTACTTTTAATTTTTTGAGAAATCTCCATACCAATTTCCATACTGTTTGTACTAGTTTACAGTCCTGCTAACAATGTAGAAATGTTGCCTCTTCACTACAGCCACACTGGCATTTGTTATTATTTGATTTTTTGGTGATGGCCGTTCTTTCTGGCATAAGATGAAATCTTATTGGTGTCTTAATTTGCCTTTCTTTAGTAGTGAGAAATGTTGACCGTGTCTTCAAGTATTTATTGGCCAATTATACTTCTGAGGGTGTCTATTCATTTTAGTTGCCCACTTTTGATTGGCTGCTTTATTATAGGGGGTTCTCACTGTTTTGAGTTCTTTGTATGTGCTAGATATTAGTCCTTTGTCTGAGGAATCCTGGCAACAGTTTTTCCCATTTTATAGGTTGTCGCTTTACTCTGTTTGCTGTGCAGCAGCTTTTTAACTTGATAGAATCCTGTTCGTTTATTCTTGCTATTGTGCCACATACAATTGGAGTTCTGTTCAGAAAGTCCTTGACTACACCTATGACCTCAAGAATTTTACCTATTTTACTTCCAGTGTATTAAGTGTTTCTGTTTTAACAGTTAGATTTCTGATACATTTTAATTTTAGTTTAGTACAAGGGAAGAGATCTGGGTCTAGCTTCAATAGTCGGCATATTAGTAACCAGGTTTCCCAGCACCATTTGTTAAACAGGATCTCTTTCTTTTAAGGTATATTTTTGGCCCCTTTGTCAGAGGTTAAGTAGCTGCATGTGTCTGGGCTGGTTTCTGTTCCACTGATCCATGTTTACTCTGTGTCGATTCCATGTCATCTTCATCACTGCAACTTCGTAATATAGCTTGAAGTCTGGGATCATAACGCCTTTTGCTTTGCTTTCATCGCCCGGGATAACTTTTGCTACTCTAGATCTCCTCAGGTTCATGTGAATTTTAGGATTGCTTTCTCTAGATCCATGAAGAGTGCTGTAGGTATTTTACTTGGGACTGTGTTAAACCTGTGTATCAATTTTGAAAATATGGCAGTTTTTACAATATTGGTTCTGTCTATCCAGGAATGGGAGATATCCTTCCATTTTGTCATGTCCTCTTTATCCTCCTTTTCTATAGTACTGTAGTTTTTGTTATAGAACTGTTACACTTCCTTGGTTAGGCTAATTTCTATATACTTAATTTTTCTTGATGCTATTGTGAATAGATAAACCATTATCCAAACATATCAAAAGAGAGAAAAGATTCACATGAATGCAATTGGACATGGAAAAGGCAAAATCATAATGGACACCACCAAAATTCAAAAGATAGTAACTACAATGAAAATTTATATTCCAACAAATTGGAAAATCTTGAAGAAATGGACAGATTTCTAGATTCACATGAATTACCAAAAATCAACCCAAAAGACATAAATATTCTGAACAATCTAATAACAAGCAACAAAACTGAGACAGTAATTAAAAAACGCTACTGATTAAGAAAATCCCAGGACTTGATAGATTCGCTGCTGAATTCTACAAAACCTTTAAGGACATTATATCACCAATACTCCTCAAACTCTTCAGTAGAATTGAAAGAGAAGAAGTACTTCCAAACTGATTTCTGGAAGCTAGCATCTCTCTTATCCCCAAACCAGACAAATACTCAACTAAAAAAACTACAGGCCAGTCTCTTCAGTGAACATAGATGCAAAACTCCTCAATAAGGTATTGGTAAATAGAATGCGCCAAATCATCAAAAAGATCGTACATCATGACTAAGTAGGTTTCATCCCAGGGTTACAAGGATGGTTCAACACATGCAAATCAATAAATGTACATCACATTAACAGAAGCAAGGACAAAAACCACATGAGCACAACAAGAGATGCAGAGAAGGCTTTTGACAAAAATACAACACTCATTTGTGATTTTAAAAACCTGAAAAAGTAGATATAGAAATATCTTACCTGAATCTTTAATTTTTTTGATTTTTATTTTTTCTCCTGGTGGGTACGGGAGAGGAGGAATCCCTTTCTGGCCCCCACAGCCAGGCAGATGGAGCCACGGGGTATGCGAGAGGTGGGAGTTGGTGTGTCTCAAAGCAATTCCATGAGGGGTTTGCTTTCTCACTTTCGGGAAGAAGCTGACTTTAACACAAAGAAAACTTGAATGCCAGGTGTTCAGAGGAGGGTTACAGGAGAGCCACGCAGTCTGTTTCTGTAGGAAACAGACATGAGGCGCTGACTAGAACCCTGCATCCAGACAAGTGCCCACACGTGACCCACCCGCAGTTTCCCAACAGGCATCTTCCCAAGAGGGAGTCTGGAACATTGTGTGATTAGGAGGCAAATTTTCTCAGGCTTTGGGGGGGGACTGGGCTAAATATTTTATATGTGGAGTTGAGAACCAGCCACTTTAAAGCTCAGGTTCCCCTGGGAGGGTCTGATTTTCAGCATACTCCTGGGTACACATCAGAAGCCCCTGAAAGGTAGCAAAGGAGGCAAAGAGGAGGCAAAGTGCCCACAGGTGTCAGCAGGGACAAGGGGGCCCGAGATGAAGGGAATGCTTTCAGCTGGTGCAGAAGTCGAGGCTGTAAGCTTTGAGGGTTCATTCACACATATGGAAAAGCAAATGCTGATGTGCAGAGCCCCGGCAGGGAGGGGGTGCATTCTCTTCCTGAAGCATAACAGTAATTAACAGAAAGAGTGGGAAACTTCAATTTTGTGAAAGACATAAAATAAAGGTTAAAAATCTTAAGAGCCTAGAAGCACCCACTGACTTTCTCATAGCACAGGCGGAGGGGGAAGTAGCAGATCTAACCTGGTCCTAAGAAGTGTTTTGCCATCTGTCTCCACGGTGTGCCTGGTAGACTCTAGAATAAACAGTGAACTTGCTTTGTAAAAGAACAAAGAGACAAACTTAGGTCACTTGATGGCTAGGATCACAACTGTATCAAACGTCAAGTCCGAAGCCGTCCTAACCCGTCTGAGGACCAAGGACACCTGGTGAGGACTGCTTTTCCCGGGTCACTCCGGCCTCTCCATGGCAGCCTTCAGAAGCTCTTACTCCGCTCCACACAGGAGGACACAGTCTGTGTTTCACAGTCAGCAGACGAAGTTTCTTTTATAGTAGCAGAAAATTGAGCTGTTTTTTAAGTGAACTGGAGTAGTAATCCTTCACTTTGGTAAGCTGTGTGTGGTGCTCAAGTGAATTTCTGGTAAGATGTTCTGAGGAGGGCAGGAAAGGAAAGGTGCAAAGACAACAATGTTCTTAAATAGTCAAACTGACTGCTTTCATACTCGTCCTGAGCTGCTGCAGATTTCATTCCCCACCCAGACAGCCTTTTAAACAGAACAGTCGCCAGCACAAACTGTTATAGGAAGGAAGGGGCTGCCGGGATGAGGATGCTACACTGGTTCCTGAATCTGATACAGGCCATTTATTACAAACCAATGGCTAACCTCACAATAAATGAGGAAAAACTGAAAGCTTTCCTCTAAAATCAGGAAGAAGACAAGGATGCCCACTATCATTTCTGCTCAACATAGTACTCAAAACATTAGCTAGAGAAATCAGGTGAGAAAGAAAGGAAAGGTATATATATATGTATATATATATATACATATATATACATATATATATATGAGAGGAAGAAGTCAAATTATCATTATTTGCATGATTTATATTTTGATGACATGATTCGCTACATAACTCCACCAAAAGATTGCTACAATAACCAAATTCAGCCATGTAGCAAGATAGAAAATCAACACAAAAATCATTAACATTACTGTACACCAATAATGAACTCATTGAAATAGATTTTTTTTAAGTAAGTGAGCTGAAAAATTTGTAAGAATTTGGCATAGACTAGCATCTGGCTCTGTACATTTCAAATCTTGTTAGCCACATACTTTTCACACTGAGTGCACAAGACATTAGATAAATCTGTATTCTGGAAGGTTTTTTTATATCAAGGCAATTACTAATAATAAATATACATGACTACATAAGACAAATATAAACGCACTCAGACCAACAAAGTGGATCTTGACCTCAACTTACCTTCATGGGGTCTCAAACATGTTCTTGGCTTCTCCAAGTACTCTACATGATGGGAAAGATGACAGAGGTAGAGTTGAAATAGATGGTAGTCTTAACTGATCCTGACGTAAGTATGTTCCTTTTCAAATTGTGTGGAAAAATTTGAATTTTGTGAACAAATTGCTAGGGCCTTTCACAGGCCTTAGAAAGAATCTCTCCTAAGAAGGTTCCCTGTGGCTTGTGCTAAGTGGTCTGCCCAGGGGCGGGGGCAATGGGAGTCATCTGCATCAACGTGGAGGAGTATTTTACCACTGGATTTATTTCGTTTTGCCAGAGCATGGTGGTAAGAAAAAGTATTCCAATTTTCAGTTGGTTTTATTATTGTTTTTAAATCCTCTGCAAACAGAGAACCCACCCCTTCATCTCCTGCACCTCCACCACCTGCCCCGTAATAAGTCACTACCTACATTTCCACAGCTTCACAGTAGTATTCCCTGCAGTTCTAACCCCTAGTGTGAGCCTCGAGTCCAGGAGACAGAGAGTAAATAACAAACTGGCCAAGGAGAGAGGAGTTCATGTCTGACTACACAAAGTTTGTGACTGTGTAATAGTTAAATGTGTTGGCTCTAGAGCTGGAGGGCTGGATTTTGAATTCTGGTGCATCCATCCATTCCTTCACAGTGGGGCTTTATTAGTGGGTAAGTTATTTAACTTCCGTGTGCTTCAGTTTTCTATCACTAAAGTGGGGATAGTTATAGTTTTGATATCTTAAAGCACTGTGTGTATGTGTGTGTGTGTGTTGTGCGAGGATGCGCATATACATATGCACATATGCATAGCTTGAATGTAATTTTTTTTTTTTATTTTCAGGGACAGCCCTCCAAATATCTTGTGACTCAGGGAAATATGGCACATTGAAGGAACTAAAAGAAACCAGCGGAAGTCACAGAGCAGAAGGCAGAGACAAGAAGAGTCTGGGGAGGCAGGCTGTGGAGAGAATTCATGTACGGATTTGGTTCTTTGTTATAAAGACAGTAAGATGCTTCAGAGGTTTTGTTCTGATTTTTGGAAGAAGGAGGATGAAGATTTATGGCGCTGAGAACAATGACTACTTGTATCAAATACGACATCACTATTGTGGCTCAGAGTTGAAACGACTGTCTATGTCAGTTAGTTGTTGGTTGCAGAAAATCTTTGCCTGGGAAAGATAAGACCATAAATCAATAAATGAGTCCACTGTTTGCTTATTAGATATCTGCAGATCAATTTATCTGCTGCAACAGTCTGCTAATCTGGGCAGACACATTGCTGATCCAAAACAGATGACTTAGTAATACTTGCTTCAAGTCCTTGCCTCACTATGTCCACTGCTCTGACATGCCGCAATCCTACTTACCCAGTGAGGCCTCTACCTTGAAAAGACTGCCTAAAGCTAATGAAATCCGGTCCCCCAAACCACACAGCTCTATTTTGGTACCCTACTTCTAAGGTGCAGTCTTTTTTCTAAGTCCTTTTTCAAGGTTGCCTTTTCACTACTGATATATGTTAATAAATTTAATTTGCTTTTTAATAGATTCCTGATATCTTGGGGAATTAACCAAATGTTTAAAAGTTCTCTCCAGCCACACCATGGAGAATGAAGCAAAGGATGGAAAGCTGAGTGTCAGAGTTTGCTTTGATGGTTAATCTGAAACTATTTGTATCAACAGTGGGTAGAGGCATCCACAGGTTTGGATATTCTCATTATTTTGAGGATAATGTTTTCCCAGGAATTTCTAAAAGGATATTTAAAACATGTCTCACCACTTTCTCCAGATCCACTGGCTCTGTCCCTAGCTGGATTTATGAGATCACTACCAACAACTGATGGAACAATTGGTAAGAATTGTGGGGGATTTATCAAAAAGGAGGAAGCAGTGTTGGGAGGAAGCAGTGCTGGAAAGTGAGGGCAGTTATGCAGAAGAGAAAAAATAGTTTATTAATTTACTTATTTAGCCAGCCAATCAGGAGTAAAGACCTTTCTGGCGCTGTCCCCTGGGTTAGTCCATTTTGAGTATTAGGAAAACAGAGATGAATTTGGGATGTGATCCCTGATCTGAAGGAGCTTTTAGTTCTACAAGGAAAATGGATTCGGAAACAGAGAACCCGGAAACAGGATGGGAAGTAGGTAAGCACAGAGGCTAGGGGACAGTCCAGGAGGGTATCCTGGTTGTGACTCTTAGAGAGTCCCGCAAGATGAGTAGCTCTTTCTTAGGAGAATCAGTGGTGGGGAACGAGGGCAGCACAATGGAAAAAGCAAGCCTTGTTTTTCAAACACAGCAAATTCTTCCTCTCTTCACCTCAAATATTGCTCTGCCAGGCCCCAAAGCACAAGGATGAAGATGATGTGATTTCTGTCCTAAAGGGGCATGGGACAGAGATGATAGGCACAGCAGGAGATGATGCTGGGTATATATACTAAGCTCGGATCTCAGGAAAACAGCAAGAGCTGGAGCAAACTGGAAGTCCCTTCCCTTCAGGCAGTGTGAGTATATACAGCCTCAACAGGGCTCAAGGGTGACAGACTTGTGAACATAGGAGAATGAGGCATGGCACAACGTGAAGCAATTTCTAATATGTTTATTTCCTTATTAGCTGGACAGCTTTTGGGTCCCATCAACACCTTACACTTTCTGTAGCCATTTATAGTTGCCGCACATTTAATTCCCCTTTCAGAGGGTAAAGTAGGAATGATGATGTCCTGTTTCTGCAAAGGATTTTGAGACTCAAAACGGCAAGTCACCTGTCCAAGATTCCACAGTGAGTCTTTCCAAAGCCGGGTTGCAAGACCAGACTTCCTGAGACCCAGGTAAGGATTGCAGGCTGCCTCCACTCTACAAGCTGTCTACTCAACACATCCCTGTTTCTATTTTTGTGTGAAAGACTGAGCTCAAAGCAAACACACAAGCTTCTTCAAAGCTTGAGGCTGTGGTGGAAAAGCATACCTGTGAGGCTTGATGTTGAGTCAAACTTCCACTTCCAGGAATCGTGCCCCTGGGCAAGGCACGACATTTTCCCGAATCTCAATTAACACTCTTATAAGAAATTTAATTGGGGAAAACCAGGTTTCTGGGCCTGTAAGTTTCTTATAAGAACAAAATCAGTCAGTGGAGATAAGGTTGCTTGCCAATAATAATACTTCAGAGCATCTATTAAAAACTTATAATACTTGAGTCACTGGGTTAATTCTTTCAACAGCTCCACAAGGCAGGTGCTATTATTATCCTAATTTTACAGAGGAATAAGTTAAACCTCTGATTAGTAACTTGCTGAAAGTCACCCACATAGAGGCAGAGCCCAAACGGACAAGGACCCCCAAAGTTTAGCCAGGTTCTGCTGAACTGAAAAGCTCTGTTAGCATGGACACAGGTGATTTTGGTTAGGAGGATGAATGAAAGCATCACTCACCAGCTTTTCTATTTTTACTTTTTTTGGTTTGCTTAAACCCCACAGTGATATCTGTCCTTTTTAACTGCTCAATTCTATATGTATTGACAAAATACATGTAATCATAAAGCCATCACCCTAATCAAGACTCACTGCATTGTTCCCAGAAACGTCTCTTGTGCTTCTCCAGCATGGACCTCATTCCTGTACTCAAATCCTTTTGATGAATGCTGATTTGATTTTTTCCCCTATAGCTCTATGTTTTCTAGACTGTCCAGCTCATTCAATTAATATAGACATTCAGGGGTTATCCATCTTATTCCTTATGTTGCCAGTAGATTGTTCCTATTGCTGACGTGTACCTCTCGGGGTGTGGACTGGTCCTCCCGCACTGAGGAAAAGCTCTGTTTCCAAGTGCCTACGAGTCGCCTGCTTTCAAGCGCTAGGTCCCTGAGATCCAAGCATACCCCTGACTTAATTAAGAAATTGCTTCTCCTTTCCTTCAGATCCTGACTCCCCCTAAGGGCAAAGGGGATATATAGGGCCCAGGTGTTCATCTGGAGAGTAGAGGATGGGGGCGTGTGGTGTGCTCAGAGGAAAGGATGGCAGGGTTCTGGGCACAGTAAGGTGCATCTGCACACAAACTCCTGCTTTGCATTTGTTTTAGTTACTTTTTTTTCATTGCTGAGACAAGATACCAGACACCTAAAGTTAGGGGAAGAAACATTTATTTAGCTCACAGTTTGTAGAGGTTTCAGTCCACAGTCAGCTGGGTCCGAGGCAGGGTGGCCTGGCAGACACGCAGAAGGCGGCAAGGAACGCAAACAAGCAGGTGCAAGCAAAAGGGGCTAACCAACTTCTTCCTGTATTTTATATCTTATCCAGGCTACCTGGCTTTAGGGTGGGCAGTACTCCCACCCTTAGTCCTAATACCCTTAATCCTAGCATCACATCCTTGATCCCAACAGAACCATGCCAAACCAATCAGTGGACTAATTTAGTAATCACACACTCTAGATCCAGCTACCTCTTACCGCATGAGGCTTTGGGGGGTACATCTAGACACTAACCATAACAGTCTTTCTTCCCTTCTTTTCTCCCTCCGTGTCTATTTGCATTCCGGTTCTTGACATTTCTTATTCCTCACCAGGGAATTAGGGGTAGCTTAAGGGGCAGCTTCCAATACAACACAGACTATGACTTTATCACTGGATCAAACCCTCTGCTAACTAACTGCAAATTTTACAAAGCCTCGGGCTTTGAGGCTCTGGAGTTAAGGTCTGGTCTCCGGGTGCTGCTGTGACAATGGATGCCACAGCCTACAAATTGCAGCCACTAAAAATAGGCCAAAGTCACCTGGTCTCACTTCCTTAAGTGCACAGGCTTCTGCGCTTGATCAAAAAACCTAGATAATTAGCTTTAAAAGCCTCACTTGTGGGAGGCAGTTAGGTGGGTGGGCTGCCCGTAGGAGGGAAGGCACACAGAGGAGGGGAGCTTGTTGAAATGACAGTTTGGTAAAGGAAACGGAGCGGTGAAAGGAAGATAAAGGGAAAGAAAAACAAAAGGATGAGCTTTGGGAGCAGTGGGCCGGAGGCATTAAAAAGAGCAATGGTGTAGAAGGAAATGAGTAAGAGAGAGGTTAGGAGGAGGCAAGCAGCCTGTTTCTTGGGTAGACTGGACTGTGTGCAGAGGAGAAAATGGCATGTGGGAGACGTGGCCAGGCCAGGTTCTAGTGCTAACTGCTTGATCCTCCTGCAAGTGGCCCTTCACTCTGTTAGTGGCCCTTCGCTCTGTTACCTAGGATTCAAAATGAAAGTCACCTTACTGCTTCCTCCCTCTCTCTCTTGCCTGATGAGTCCTCTGCATTCTGCCTCCTACATTTTTCTCCTGTCCAGGTCATCCACTTCTCTGATGCCCATTTCTCATGTGCTATCTCCTGTCATTTCTCGCCTGGGGATCTCAGCACCATCTAAATCTTCCAGCCGGCACACATTTCCTGTCACCAGCAACAGATCTGCTTCTGCCACTTCCCTCTTGAGAAACTCTTAGATACTCCCAACTACCCCTGGATCCAAAACTCCACAGGGAGAAATTCTTTGCTCTATTAAATGTAATGCCAAGTTACCATTCCAGTCTTATCTCCCTCCAACTCCAACTCTTCACTCTGCTCTCAGGTTATAAACTGCTGGACTATGAGGTGAATATTCACTTGGGTGTGTTCTATTTTGTCCACAGACATTTCAAATATCTGAAAATTTCACATGCACATCTAGTTTTTCTAAACTTCTCTTGAAAACTCGGGAAATACAGTAATACTAAGCTCACATCATGTTCTAAAATGCTGGTACTCTAGCTGGCTCCACTCCTTAGCATCCTCCAATGGCTTATAACAGCTGTAATCAGTGTCATTACCTTTTGGTCCTGTAGAAAATGGATTTTGAGACCTCGAACTCTGTACTAACAGTAGTGAAGCCCAAGGGAGTGGCAGTCTGGCGCCGCCCTCTGATTTGGCTGGAGATGTATGAATACATTACACATGGTCTCTGCCATTTTGAACTCCTTCTCAGTGCCAGCTACTATGCCAGGAGTTGAGCAGAGATGAGGAAAACAGTGCCTGCCCCTCTAAGCTCCAAGCGAACACTTTGAGGCTCCTAGGTCTTTGTTCTTGGATGCTCTCCTCTACCTTTTCCATCAGGTAACACAGGCATCCTGATACCTTCTATCAGGGTTGACCCCAGAAACCATGACCTTCTTCATGGTCTTATGATGTCAGGCTCAATCCCACAGAGGACCCACATCTGCCTTGTAATTTATTCTATTCTAAATTTTCCAAGATTCTTTCTGCCTATGTCACATCTATTGATTTCCTCCACTCAATTTTTTTTATTTTTATTTTAAACCAAGAACATGTATTGGTACATTTTACATACAATGGTCACATTCATTACATTTATTTTGTACCTATACATGATGCATCTTGGTTCTCTCCCCTCTTCCCTGTCCCTCCCCTCTGTTCCCTCCCTCCCTATTTACAGCAGGTTTATTCATCATTTTCCATATTTTCCCTTTCCCTTTTCTCCTCCACTCAATTTTCAAGCATCTCAAAGATTCATTCTTTACACATAAGAGGTGTTCGTTAAAGATTTTAAATTAGACCATTTCAAGATTCCTAGAATTCTTAAACGAATTTTTGTACAGCAGTCAGAAAAATAAAACGCAGATCCCAATTTTTATATTCCTTCAGAGAGAGTGCACGTTAGAGAGATATCTGAGAAGCCTGAGAAGGAATTACAAGTACAATGAATCTTTTTTGATTTGAAATAGTTGAAGGGTGCAAAGGAGAACAAATGAATATATAAAATTATGTGTGTATATATGAGACTAAGTTTGAGACTATTTTAGAGAACAAGTTACCTTTCAGTTTTAGATGCTAACATATGTCTGTTTACTTGAACTAAATTTGGGGCTCAAAGTTTTGGGAAAAATATTGTCAAGTGAGCTTCACCTCTTAAGTCAGCCTCCTTCTTCTGTGTGGTTTTCACCGTTAGAAGAAGCTGAGTCGGCTCCTCTCATATCTTAGATCAAGCCTCCCTGTCTCACAGCAGCACCCCTTGGATCCCGGCCTCTGCTTTCCTAAGAGACAACTTGTTACCCAGTAGCTCTTCCAGGCTGTAAGATCCAAAGAGTTAAGACTATTTCTCACCCATCCCCTGTTCAGGAGAGCTTGGGCCACTCAGTGAATCCATGAAAGATATGAGAACCACCTAAAGACATGGTCCCCACCTGTTACAATTTAAATATGATTTGTCCCCTTCTAAAGTTCATGTTGTAGTTTAAACCCCATCATGATTATGAGGGCCTTAACTTAATCCAACTATGATATTTAAAGGTGAGGCCTTTGGGAAGTTATTCGGATTAGGTAAGATCACTGGGGGAGCCCTCAATATTGAATGCTGGTTACTTTATAAAGAGAGCGACCAGAAAATACACACAAACACTCACACACTCCCTTTCTCTCACCGTTGGCCACCTTAGAACTCTGCCAGCACGATGGCTATCACCAGATGCAGACCTTTGAACATGGACCAGAACCATGAGCCAAAATAAATTTCCTGTGTTTATAACTTGTGGAGTCTGTGTGTATTAGTTACTTCTCTAGAGTCAATAGCTTGCAAAAGAGAAGATTTAAGACAGGACAAGTACAAGTTACAACATTCACATACGAACCAAATGCCGGAAGAGTGCAGAACCTCTACCTATGCACCGGAGACCCAAAAGATCCCATCAAGGGCTGGGAGCCCACGGCAATTTCCCGTGTGCATCTGTGTCTGCACTAGAAGGCTGAAGAAATCTACACTGGAACCAGGATACGATGCTCACGCAGAGATGAAGACCAGCACTCTCCTGAACCGAACAGCAGGCATCCTCAAGGACACCAAGGCCCCGAGCTCCTTCTATGACAAGAACAGCTGAGTTCCCTTCAGGAGAACCACACCAACAGATCTTCTCCTGGGAAACAGCTGGCCCTCATCTTCTGCTCCTGTTTTCCTTTATGTTGTGTCTGCAACAGTCTCCAGGTGAATCTTCTACACCTGGAGACACACCACGTCTAGCTGGGCTTTCCTCACACTGTGGTATTGTTTTATTAGCATCAGAAAATGGACTCGTACACCAGCCTGATTTAACAAACATCAGGAGTGTGATACCTTCTTTGGACAGAATGGCTCCTTAGTGAGGGGAGTCCCCAAAACTCAGAGAGACCAAGAAGGGTGATGTTCTCAGGCCTGCATGTATGAATTGGGGTGAGGGCGGGTACTGTCCAGGAGCTCTAAGTGGAAGGAAGCACAAAAATATCCTTCGTGTGTGTGTGTGTGTGTGTGTGTGTGTGTGTGTGTTTGAAAAATAAGCCAGAGGCATTTGAACTTTCAGTAAAGTTTTGTCTTACAAAATCATTTTCTCCTGTTAATTTATAAATTAGTCACATAAAACTCTTGGCAAGATCGTGGACATATTTTGTTTAATTACACCATTGTTCTAGAACTGCTTCTTACTCCCAAGAAAAGATTCCTAGAATCTTAATTAAAATTATGATGAAAGCATCTTTATAGCAATCATAAAATTTTTAAAATTATATGCTGTTCTGTCAAATAAATTGTTTTCATTTTTCTGTATTTTCTCCCAGGCTTTTACACATGCAGACATAATTATACATATCTCAAATAGATATTTGTATTATTTATTGGTATTTAACATTATAACACAAGTGTATTCTTTCACATATTGTTAAATAGTTACAATAATTACACTTTATGATAGCTGTGGAATATATTTTAATAGGTAATGTAACATAAATCATTAACCAGTTCCTCATAGCTAGCCATAAAAAGAAGTTTTTATAATTTTCTTGCTATTAAACAATGCTTTTTTTACATTTACTTTGTTACGTGTAGTTATTTATGTTGTGGTAGCAAGAAATGTTCTACACACTAAGTATTAAACTTACTATATTTTTACACCTAATAAGCTGCATTTGTTTCTTAGGGAATCCGTAATAAACTGCATCATTACTTGTTTAACAATAGAAAGGTATTCTCTGGCAGTTTTGGAGGCTAGACTTTGGAGATAAAATTGTGAACATGCCTCTGAATGCTCTAGGGAGGAATCCTCTCCCTCCTGCTACTAGCTTCTGTTGGCTCCCGCAAATCCTCAGTGTCCCTTGCCTGGTAACTGGACCTCTCTATATATCTATCATCACACAGCCTTCTCCTCTCTATCCTTGTACATCATCTCCTTTTCTTTTTTTTAATTTTTATTTTCGACCAAGAACATGTATTGCTACATTGTATACATAATGATCATATTCAACATGGTTATTTTGTACCTGTGCGTGGTGTATCTTGGTTTCCCCCTCTTCCCCACTCCTCCCTTCTGCTCCCCCCTTCCCTTCATCTCCTGTTCTTACTATGACAACAGCTATGGGATGCAGGGCCCACCGTTTAGGATGAGTTCATCTCAAGATCCTCTTTCCAAATAAGGTCACATTCACAGATGCTGCGTTTGAACACGAGGGTCACAAGGTGAAGGCTTCTTCCAGCTGAGAAAGATCTTCCCTAATAGCTGGGTTGGGGTGAGACTTCTAATATTTAGCTCTCACCATCCCCTGAAACCACAGTCAGGGGACTGCAATGACCAGAGCACGACAGGGCAGAAGAGTTTCATCCCAAGCAGACAGCTCCAGCTCCATGTACCCTCACAACCCCTCAGAACATCTATACTATTAATAACTGATACATTTCTGTTTAATATGGGACCACTGAAAAGATATCTGCTCAGTTCAATATTGTTTCACATACAAAATACAAATATTGGAACTGAGTGCAGTAGCACATACCTGTAATCCCAGCACTCTGGAAGGCTGAAGCAGGATGATCACAAGTTCAAAGTTTTAAAAAAGGGTTGGGGATGTAGCTCACCGTGAAATGTGAAAGTCCTGGGTTCATCCCCAGTACCACAAAATGAATGCATGAATGAATGAATGAATATTGGAAAGAGATAGTGCATAACAAATTGCAGACAACTTTCTGTCTACTAAAAATTTAAAAATCAATAAGAGAACTGAGTGAATGCTATGATGTGTAGGTTTGTGTTTCCTTAAAATTGATAAATTCAATATCAATTTCCTTAAAATTGATAAGTTCAATATCAAGGAGATAGTTAGGTCATGAGGGTGCAGCCCTTATGAATGGGACTTGTGTCTTTATAAAACAATCCCCAGAGAGCTAGAGTGCCCCTCCCACCAGGTGATAGCACAAGAAAGCAGCATCTACAAACCAGGAAGAAGACTCTCACCAGACACAGAATCTACCTGTGCCCTGACCTCGGACTTCCCAGCCTCCAGAACTATGATAAATAAATTTCTGTTGCTTATAAGCCACCCAGCTTACGTCTGTTATAACAACCTGAGTGAACTATAGCAGTAGGTTTGCCAGACCTGTCACTCAACAAAATGAACACCTACTATACATTTAGCATCATCTAATAACTCAGAACACAGTAGTGAACATAGTAAAGTCTGTCTCCTTCTAGGCTTACACTCCATGTGTATACAGTTAATATCAAATGATACAAAGTAACTAATTAAAATGTAAGGGGGGAAAGGGTCCAATGTGCAATACCAAAAATTAACCTAAAATCTCTAGAAAGGAATCTAAAGGGAAATATACAAGACCTATGAAAAGAACACTTTCAACATCGTTGTGAAAGTGACATTAAATAAATACCATCACAAGCTAACCCTGGTAAGGATGGGATGACGGTAGGTAGCGCTGTCCCTGCTCTTCCCGGCGCGCTAAATAAGGCTGCGGGAAGGCAAAGGAGCTGCCTGTGCTAACAGTCAAGGGCAGAGCTGGCGGCCCAGACCCTTTCCACCTGATGTCAGGTTGAGGACCCAGCCACTGTGCCACACTTCCTGCTACATACCTTTCAGTCTTTCTCTCTAGCCTCAGTCTCTCTACTGAACGATGGAAATGCCCACACCACCCTCCCACCCCTGTTATGCATGAAAGACCATGTTTGAAACGCTTAACTCGGGGCACAAAGGAGATGTATGATAAATGGTAGTTCCTTCACGCTTCCAGGAGAGGAACCGAGCTCCTCGCGTCTTTCTCAACGCGCTCTATAACATAATGATAGGGTGAGGAAAGTATTTCCATCACCATCCATCAACACAAGGAAAAATAACTTCGGGAGGCATGAAGGAGAGAGGTGGATTTTAAATGGGTAGAATGTCTATCATACCAACTTGCTTAATGATTCACTGAGCTGTTTGATTTGAGAGACAGCAGATCTGAGGGATGTAAAATGTCAATCTTTGGGAGCAGCAATTATCTGTGATTAAATGGCAGTGCTTTTTGGAGGCAGGAAGAAGCCACTTTGCCTCCCGAATGAGGTGACTCATGGAAAAGATTATTTCCCAGAGAGAACCGAAGGGGCTGTGAATGGAGTTTAAGAGGTGCAGATATGTAAACAGACACTTAGTTAGGGAAGACCCTACTCCCAAAATATTTCTGGAGGCTGTCTGTGCTCGCATTTCACTCTCCGTATATATAAAATAAAATTAAGAAAATGTAAAATGGTAAAAAAAAAAAAAACTTCCCAGTCTCAGCATTCTAATGTAACAACTGCTAATATTTTCATACACAGTTATCCACCACTATACACATGGATTTGCTTCCAGGACCATGCTTGGATACCAGAATTCACAAATGCTGTTGTGTTTTATACAAAATGGCATAGAAATTTGCACACATCTTCTTATATGATTTAAATAATCTCTAGATGACTTATAATACCTAGTAAAATGTAAATGGTTGTTATACTATATTTTTAGAGAATAATAATGCAGGCACATGTGATTTTTTTTCAAAAGATCTTTGATGAGGTTGGTCAAATCCCCAGATGGGGAACCCACACATGCAAAGAGCCGATGGTATTTCCTTCTGGCTTTTTCTCCTCTCTGCATGTTTCTTTGCATCATTGTAATCCTCCAGTTTTGTGTCTGGTCTAAATGTGAGTAGAACAGGCATAATATTAGAAATCAGAGTTTAAATTCCCTAACACAATGAGGAATTTTGGAATAGCTGTCAACCTCTGGACTTCAGTTGTTATCAAAATGGGATAGTATTATCCATCCCAAAGTGTTTGTCTGGATTGATAGATAACATAGGTAAATTGCTGGCAAACAGTGGTTGCTAATAAATGACTCATTCTCCATGCCCATGTGAATCAGAAAATTCTCTTTGGTGCAAACGAAAACCTAGTTTTGCAGGCATCAGGAAGGTCTGGATTAGAGGCCACTCCACAGACTTGCAAATCCTCAACCAGAGTCAAGGGAATTCTACGAAGTGACCTAAACCTGATTTAGTCATCACCCCTTACCGCCTCCAAGGGCCTCATTCCAGTATTTAAATTCCAGCATCAGATAAGTTGATTGAGCAACTCAGCATTTAATTTAGTGCCAGGGTCACTTAGCCAAGACTGGAGACAAAAATTTGCAGTCACAGCCAAGCCAGTCACTGTGAACTGACAGCCGCTCACCTGAATTTTATTATCACCACTGATATTTTATGTCATACCATAAGCATTTTCCAAGTAACTACTATTTGCTTGTCACTTTATTTTTAATGCTCCAAAAAAGTCAGTCCAGGGAATGAGCTGCTATTTAAAAGTGAAAAATATTTATAAGGGGACAAAAAAAATCTATTAAAATATGTTAGATGTAATCAAAATTGAGAACTCCTGACCCTTAGAATATATTATAAATAAAATTAATATCCAAACCAAAGAATGTGGAACTATTTGTAATACGTTTTTCAGAGCATTCCTATCCAGGATATATGTATATACATACATATATATATATATATAAAGTATATGTATGTATATAGTCTATAAAACACTGGCAGAAGAAAAGGCAGTATACTTTTCTAAGGTTCTAACATCATATTAAAAGGGGCTTTATAGTCACAGTGGATTCTTACATACTAAAAATGTATTATGCATATCCTAGAGAAACCACTAAAACTTAAAAATGTAAGCTAATAGTGGGAAAAAATATCTCAAAAATAATTCAATCTAAAATAAGGTCTAAAAAAGAAAAATAACTATCAAAGAGAAGACAGGATAAATAGAAAACAAATAGCAAGGGGTGGATTTAAACCATAACATATAAATTCATTAATTAAAATGTAAATACTATCAAGTTGGTAAAAAGCAAGACTAAAACCATGTTAACCAAGAGAAACATGATTAAATATGAAGTTAAAGATGAAATAAAATAGAAGGTTGGAAAATGTTACATGAAGAAAACACTAATCAAGAAAGAGCTAGAACTGTACACACACAGCAAAGTAGACTTTAGAACAGAAAATACTATCACTGAATTTCTCTTACAAAGGAGCCCATTCGCTTAACATCCCTAATTTACATGCACCTAAAAATCGGAGCTTAAATACAGAAAGCAAAAATTGATAGAACTGAGAGGAAAAATAGCCAAATCCACAATTATAGTCAGATATTAACTTTCAATATTCGATAAAACATGTAGAAAGAATATCAGCAGGGATAGAGAAGATACGAACAGTACTCTTAAGTTACGTGATCTGATTGACAATGCTGCACCTAACAACTGTATACATTCCTGCAGGTAAACATGAGGCATTACCAAGATAAACTAGTTACTAGGTCTTGAAAATGTCAATAAATGTAAAAGAATTGACATAATTCAGAGTATCTTCTCTGCTTATAATGAGATCAAACTAGGAATAAATAACCAACTGCTATCTGGAAAATGTCTAAATATTTTGAAATCAAGCAACATATTCTAAACAATCCATAGGTCAAAAAATTACAAGTAAAATTGAAAAACCCTTGAACTGAATAAAAGTAAAAACACAACATACCAGAACCTGTGAGATATTCTAAATAACACATAAAAGTGCGAATTTCAAGGGAAAATGAACTATGAATTTGACTACGTTAAAATGAACAATTACTGCTTGTCAAACAACAAGAAGAAAAAGTGGGTTAAGCCACCAATTTGGAGGAGATATTGGCAACGCATATAATAGACAAAACAATTGGATCCAATATGTCAAGATTATTTTGTGCCAACAAGAAAATAACAAACAGATCAACCAATGACAGCAACAACAGTAATAAAAATAGACAAAAGTCCTGAAAGGTATTTCCCAAGAAACTGAACAGAAATTAAACAAGTGAAAAACTGTCAACAGTAATAGTATGAATTATAAGCAGACCCTCTATATTGATCAAAATTTAAAAAGAAGAAAGTATGCAAATACCAAAGTGAATAAGGAGACTAACAAAGAGAAATGGGAACTGTTGTAAAAGACTGATGGCAAAATAAAATTATAAAACTGTTTGGAAAACAATTTGATGTTCTAGTTATTTTAATGAATCATATACCTTGTGACCCTTTTTATTTCATTCTTAGGTATATACTCTTAATACATTTTTATTTGTGTGCCAGTTTATAATACTTTCATTTAATAGCAAAAAATGGTAAAATAGAAAACCCAGAAAAATAAAATGGATACACAAAGTATAAAGTATGGTTTATTCAGCCCAGAATAGTAACAGCTATGCGAAATTAACGACTTATAGCTACTTGCATCAACATGGACAAATCACTAGCAAGCTATAGAATACATATATCATAATTGCATTCATACAAGTGTGTGATATGCTTCATGGTTTTAAAAATAAAAAAGATGTCTATTTTTATACGAAACAGATTATTATTTTTCTGAACAAAACCTTGTCCCTCCTTCTCTGGCATGAGGATTCCATTTTTCTGGAAATATTTGAACCTATGTGAAATATGCCTTCTTTGCCTCTCCTTGCCCCCTCCAGCCCCTACCACACGATGGAGCAGAGGGACAACCAAGTCTCCACTGAGTGGAGGGAAGGAACAAGAATTGGGTACAGACGTTTGGTCTGAATGTTCTCCTCGAAAGTTATGTTGTAATTTAATTGTCCTTAAGAGGCGACTATGTCAGGGAAGGCTTTGCCCTCATGGCTGGATGAAGGCATTACTGTGGCAGGGGTCGGTTATTCCAGGAGAGGACTCAGGAGTTCAGGAAGAGTTCAGTTCCCTCCCTGTCACATGCTCTGTAGCTGAGAGTTACCGGCCGACACCCTCACCAGATGCTTCCCTCATCCACGATCACAAGCCAAACAAGCCTCTATAACCTCGATGAATGTACGTCTTAAACATGAGCTAAGGATTATAACAACAACAAGAATAAAAATGAGGAAAGGGGATTTAGAGGGAAGGGAGGGAGGAGGGTGGAAAGGGGAAGGCAACTGAAAAAAAAAAAGAGAGACAAGCTTTATTGTACACATGTACGCAATCCCCAAGACAAATGTGAACATCATGTATGTACTGCAAATATGCACCAATAAAAGAAAGGAAAAGAAAAGGAAAATTCCTCTCTCCACAGTTTTTTATTACAGCAGTACAACACTGACTAAGACAGATAGCTTGCATCCAAATTCCCTAAGAGCTGACCACCCTAGAAAAGCACATCATGCCTTCCCTGTAAATTTCCTGGTGGTGTCTGGCCCAGGGCCACAGTGGACCAGACCTCGGGTCTGATCTCCTACTAGCTGCACATCCACAAAATCGAGGTTCCCCGCATCTCTCAGGCCTCTCGCTCCAAAAACTGGGTTAACAGCAGCTGCCGGGCTTCACTGGTGTGCTACTTCCAGCTTAATTAATAAAGGCAAAGTCGCGTGAAGGCTCAGTCTCCAAAATGCTCTGATCACACACTAAAAACCATTTTAAAATGTGAATAGGCCATCAACTTAATATTTTAAATTACAAATAACTTTGATTGTTTTGTTTTAATTACTCAACAGCTGCAGATGGTCATTGTAAAAAAAAAAGCTGAAATTGAGAAACATGGAAAAATGAAGACATAAGTGAACAGTTTTATCCAAATCCTGATGTAAACACTACTAGCAGTTGGCATAGGCCACCCTGTTAGCCCTCTGTGGACGTATCTTCATAGACTGTTCATATAAACAAAAAAATCACTTGTTTTTTACGTATTTTTGAATTGATTGTGTAAACTTATCTGATCTTTCACAATGTGGTTTTACTGGCTGAACAACAGTCTATTTAATCATTCTCTTATTGGCTCTATCTGATTTTTTTTCACTTGTGTAAACAATGTTGAAATGATTTTTTTGCTCTAAAAATCTTTGAGCATACATTATTTCCTTTGGGTAGATTCCTAGAAGTAGAGTTTATTTCATGTATGTATGTATATAAAACCAACAATTCTCG
>PVJO010026831.1:0-20368 GCA_004026905.1 Hystrix cristata
TCCTTGGGAGGGGGCGAAGCCAGTGCAGATCCGTGCTGGGAAGCAGCCTGACCTCTTAAAAGTTTTCTTTATATACATTTAGAACCATGTCACATAGCATTATGATTTTTGTTTCAACCATAAAGCAAACTTCCAAAACAATTTAAGAGAGGCAAAATCTCTTACATTTACCCATATTTTTGTTTATTATGTTCTTTCTTCTAATAGTCCCACACTTTCTTACTTTATAGTTTATTTTCTATTTTGTGAATTTTCTTTATTCATTGTTTTAGGATAGGTCTGCTGGTGATAAATCATCTTAGTTTTTTTTCCTCCCATGGTAAAAAGCCTTGATTTGCCTCTCTTTTTTGTAAGATATTTTTGTTGGCTATAAGATTTTTTTTCTAGCCCTTGAAAAATATTTTGCCAGTTCCCTCTGGTCTCCATAGTTTCTGCTGTGATTTGACTACTTACACTATAAGTAAAGTATTACTTTTTCTCTGAAAGCCTTTGGTTTTTAGAGGTTTAATTGCCAGTCAGCTTAAAACAGACTTCTTTGTATTATCATGTTTGGGGTTCACTTTGCTTCCTGATACAATATGTTGATACATTTGCTAAACTTGATCAGTTTCAGGCACTTTTTCTTTGAGAACTTTTTGTTTTTTTTTTGGTTTGTTTTTGTTTTTTTTTTGTTTGTTTTGTTTTGTTTTTGGTGCTGGGGATTGAACTCAGGGCCTTGTGCTTGTCTTTGAGCATTTTTCAGCCTTGTGTTTTCCTCCTCCTGTCCTTAAATAACTCAATGGCATGAATATTGGGTCTTTTGTTGTAGTCCCACAAGTCACTAGGCTCTCTTTATTTTTTGTTTTTCAGGCTATTTTCTCTCTAGTGCTCAGATTGTATAATTTCTAGAGTTCTATCTTCAAGTTTATTGATTCCTTCTAATGCTTGCTCCATTCTGCTCTTGAGCCCATTTACTGAGTTTTTATTTCAGTTGTTAGATTGTTTAATTGAAAATTTTGACTTCAGTTTTTTTTTTTTTTTTTTTTTTTTTTTTTTTTTTTTTTTTTTTTTTTTTTTTTTTTTTTTTTTTTTTTTTTTTTTTACCAAGAACATGTATTGATACATTGTACACCTAATGATCATAATCAGCATGGTTATTTTGTACCTGTACATGCTACATCTTGGTTTTCCCACCTTCCCTCCTCTTCCCCTCCTCTCCCTTCCATTCACCCACCCTCCCTATTTGCAACAAATGTATTTACACTTTTCCATTTTTTCCCTTTCATCTTACTTTTCTTTTAACCTTCTTCTTTATCCCCCTTTTCCCTATCTAGTTCTCCTCTCTTTTAAATACTATCTCTTTTTTTTAAACATAATATCTATTTGACTTCAGTTTTTTGTTGTTGCTGTTGTTTGTTTGTTTGTTTGTTTATGTCTTCTATTTCTTTGCTGAAATTTTCTTTTTTTTTTGGTGGGGGAGATCTCTCTTTTTTCATAGTCTATTTCTGATTTCCTTTTTTAAAAAGCATTTTTATTAAGGCTGCTTTTAAATCTTTGCCTATTTTAACTTTTCTATATTCTCAGTATTGGTTTCTTTTCTTATTCAGTTTGAGATTTTTCTGTTTGAAGATATGAATGATTTTCAGTAGAAACCTGAAATGCTATTAGATTCTATATATTACTTAAAATATTTGCTTTGGGCAATTTGGGTGGGTGGGCAGCTACTTAATCGAGACTGGAAGTGGGAAATTTGAGTCTCCAGTGGTCTCTGTTGACACTCGGAGAATGAAGACTTGTGTTATTTTGCAGTGGTAAAATATCTGGCTCCTTCCTTGACCTTCTCTGCAGGGACCCTGTAGCATACATAGCCTCACAAGGGAGGAAATCTAGGATCCCCACTGGCAAAGAGATCCATGGATGTGGTGGGACTGCGGTTCTTCCTGTGATGTCTGGCTGGAATAGAATGGCTTTAATTAAAAAGTTATCTGTCTTGTTATGCTGCCCTTTGCTTGGTCCTTCAGTTAGAGAGAGCTGGCTTTTGTTGCAATGTTTTCATCTGAACACGTGCTTTTGATTTGCTAACTTGTTTAGTGCCTTTATCGTCATTGCTGCAATAAACCTTGAGTTTGGACATTGGTTTTCACATCAAATATTTTGTCATAATTTTATAAATACAACCCATTTTCTTTCACTTAATCCAATTCGTATAACACTTATTCAGCAAACATTTATTTGCTTTTGGTTTCTTCTTTTTATCTTTTTTGTTTTGTTCACACAACTGGGGATCAAACCCAGGACTTCCTGAATGCATGACAAGTTCTGTACCACTGAACTACATCCCCAACCTTCTGTCCATCTTAAAGAGGAAAAAACCTCCATCATTTAAAATGTCTTCTATTAAGAAAATGGTAATAATTCTGTATTCTATTCCAAAGAACACATCACCTTATCATATTAACCCCAAGGCTTCCCTCTACTACCAAGCTTGTGTTTAAAGTCAGACCTAACCAAGATGCATCATGTACAGGTACAAAGTAAATGTGATGAATGTAACCATTATATGTACATTGTACCAATACATGTTCTTGGTTAAAAAAAAAATAATAAAGTCAGATCTATCAGAAGAGTCAGAAAATGAAGGCATCCGGGATGTGTTAGTGGTGTTGAGCTTTCCTATCTTTTTCAGATACAATCTAAATTGTTCACCAGCTGTTTGTTTTAGAACCATCTTGGGGGGAAGTTGTAGTTCTTGATAAAAATATAGGTCTTTGCACCTATCAGATGCTTGCAGGACACGGCAAAATAATCACTGATGTACAACTCACCCACCGAGGAGGCAGGTGTCGTCTCTTCACCACTCCTCACAGTTCTTTCAAATGGAAACAATGGTACTAACGTGACAGTTGCTGAGCAAATGCTTTGTCTGAATTTCCTTCTGTTCTATTCATGTTAGATAAGGTGGAGCTATTTTTGCTTTATGAATAAACAAAATATGTTCTTCGTTTTCAGACTGAGTTTTAGAGATCTGTTGACTTCTGCCTGCATAATTAGTGCTGGAAAATATCCTTTATTGGCTTCCTTATATTGACATTGACAAAGAAGTTCTCTCCTCAATAATGTATTATCACAGTGTGTGCAAGTGTTTAGAGGGCGGGGAGCAAACAATTTTCTCTTTCAGACAACAATGCCTTGCCATAACCTTGACATGATGCACATTAATTTTACATTATGCCTTGTAGTCAGAGAGAAAGTTAAATCTCCTGCTATTATCTTCCCAAAAGGGATGATAACCTTCTGGCACAAGGCTCAGACATGCCAAGACTGTGCCTATCACTTATCTCTTACTGACCTAGTAACTACAGTGCCAGCACTTGGATTGCAAATCCTCCACTTACTTACCTCTATGACTTCTAGTTTAATGAGCATTTATTTAGGTAATATTTTAGTAAGATCAGGACTATGCCACACAATTCGAACCTAAACGTGGTATGACTTTTTTATAGACAGTGCCACATATGTCTAGATTTGATTATAACCTAGGAAGCATTCTGTGGCAGTAAATAGTGATTGTTGACTGGATTAAGAGATGCCTAGCAGATTAGTAAATTGCACTTCAAGATGTGTCTGAAGGAGTGTCCAGAGATTACTGGCATGTGGACCAGAAAACTAACAGGAAAGATACCTCCTAATGTGGATGACACCCTCTAGTAGACTTGTAGCCCAGATGATAAGAAAGGGAAGAAGAAAGAATTCAACCTACCTTTAAAAATCTCCATTCTCCTTGTTCAGGGATGCCACAGCAGTAACTCTCTAGTTTCTTCACCTTTTGGACTCGCTTAGGTAACTCCCTGGGAGCCTCCAGGCCTCCAGTCTCAAGCTGATGCTGCATTCTTGGTTCCTCTTGTTGTGGCTTCCAGCTTCTTAGACTGAGCAGCTACTGCATCCTTTGACTCTCCAGCATGCAAGTGACCACTGTGGACTGATTCTTTAAACTTATTTAATAGATCCTCTTGCATAATTTCATATATGTATAAAATATGAAATTTCATATTCAAATTTCATATATATATGTATCTATTGCTTCTGTTCCTTTGGAGAAGTCTAACCAATGCACATACAGTATGAGGAATTTGAGAAGTCACAATGACCAGATTTCTGAGACTAAGACTGAATAAACCAGCTTCATGAAAAAGAAAACTTGAGTAGCCTCTTCCTGATTTACCAGAAACCAAAATATCTGTGGCTAAAAATGAAGTAAAACAGGCAACTGGTCGCTCAAATTTAAGCCAAGATATTTATTAAAAAATAGTAACAGATACTTGGTAAACAGAAACATTTTGCAAAAACTCACCCAAATTAGCAGTCAAGGAGATTGTAGTGTTACATAGTTTTCCACCAATTGTTCAAGTAAAGCTTTTCTTGAATATTTGTTGATAAAGTGAATTGTGAGGTATCAAGGATTTCTGAATGGAACATGACATTTAATACTAAGGGCCTAATATTTTCTCAGGATTAAAAGGAAGTTAAAAAATACAGATATTACAAAAACCATGTTTATCTACTCATTCCCGTTTGAAGTTAGCAGCATCCCTTTTGTCTAGTTTCTGTGTGTCAGACATTTCTATTATAAATATATATGGTGTTATTTTGTAATCCATCCAGAGCCAACATATTACACACTTGGCAAAAAGCTCGGACCAAGTTCTTGTGCTTTTACCCTGAGAACAGACTGGATGACTCTACCAAGAAAAATAGAAGTGGTCATCAGAATGCCTCTTACCTGAATAGGGTTCAAGGAGACACTTCACAAATCAGAATTCTCTTTTTTTCTGAAATAGAGTTCTTCTTTACTTTTTTCCCTTTAAACTGATGAGGTTGTTTGTGCCACTATTGGATGTGCCAGATGGAAAGGTTTACTCATTAGAGACAGCTGTTTTAGCAAATTACCTCACTTCAGCATAATGACAGAGTTTCAACAGACGATTGAAGAAAATCCGTTTCCTTCCCAGTGAGATCATGAAAACTAGAAACGATTTCAATGAGATTTTTTATTTACTTTGGAAGTGGTTCAGTTGGTCACATGGGTGATAAGATGAGGTATTTTTCATACATATTTCATTCAATATTTATATATAACAGCATAAATATAAGGTATAGATTTACAGTTTGATTTCTTTCAACGAATGGATTCATTATCTTTGGTGAATGATCTCATTAGTTTCTTAAGTATGAATGATTCTACTGGGAAAGCTCTTTCCCTTTATGATATCCCATTTAAAATATATATATATATATATATATATATATATATATATTACACATGTAATCATAGATGTATCTTTCACTTTGGAATTTTACAATTATGTTATTCCTGAGATGCTTATAAGGGTGGAACTCTTTCTCTTTCTCTCTCTCCCTCTCAAGGTTTTCTTGCCTAATAAAATCTTTTTAGTTCATCAGAGAAAATTTCATCCATAGGATACAATGAGCCCTGCTATATACTGGATTTCTACTGTTGTACATAGAATTTTAATAAGGATATACATATATCTGTATTTATATGCACATGCGGGATATTATAGTTTATAAAGTGTCTATATATGTGTGTCTCTGTGTATATACCTATTCTCACTTTATTCTCAAATAACTTTTTGAAATAAATTTCCACTTAACAGAGGTGAAAATTTCAAGTTCATTATGTTTGGTGACTCATTAGGCTAACGAAATTGTTAGGTAGTGAAGTGACTCAGGGTAACTTTGGTCAATGTCTAACTTACATGAGAGCTTCCAATTTCAACCATAAAAGCTAGAAATATCCACCAGAGGAATAAAAACCCATTTAAAAAAGATAAATATGTTACTTCTGTGGGTATCATAATAATCATGTGCATAAATTTTCATGATTATTGTCCCTCTTGTTTTCCGTAACACCTCTGTGGGTATCCATGACTAATATCGGTGTTTAGTGCAAGAGGTGACACTTGGGCGCCTTAATGGAATGATTATGTAGGCCTTTATCGTGCACAGTGGGACATGTGCATGTGGCTCTACATGCTGAAACATGGACATGAGAACACAACTATCATTTAGGTTTCATTTTTATTTCTGCAAGTTCAGTTACTGTTGTAAGGTAAAGTTGACCTCTGATTGTAGTAACTTTTAATGCTGGCGTTTAGTCAAAGAAAATTTTATAAACCATATTTTATGAAAGCATGATTTTATGTAATCTCTATATAGAAGTTTCTTTCTTAATATTTTTGGCATCTGAGTATCCTCATCCCTATAAGAATGTATATACATGCATACACATGTATATATACACATATGCATATGTGTGCTATAATAGTTCTGTCTCTCCAATATTTGCAGGTTGAAATATTCATCCCCGCTATGATCATATTTGGAGAAGGACCCTTTGGCAGGTAATTAGGTCACATTGAGTGGAGACCTAATGATAGACTGGAGCCTTTTATAAATAGAGACTATAGAGAGAGCACCTCTTCTTTCTAGCTCTGCCATCTGAGGAATCCAAGAAAAGGGTCAATTCCTGGACTCAACACTGCCGTCAACCTGATCTCAGACATTTGGCCTCCATAACTGAGAGAAATAAATATTTGTCATTTAAGTCAAGCAGTCTTTCTATAATATTCTCTTTTTTTTGAGGGGATTGACTGATTATTTTATTGTGTTATGTGCAGTTAACATGAGATCTACCCACTGAACAAGTGTTTAAGTATGCAATACAGTATTGTTCACTATAGGTACAATGTTGCTCAGTAAATCTATGGAATTTGTCTTGCTTAACTGAAATGTTATACCTGTTGAAACCCATTTCCCTCCCCCACAGCACTTGCAACCACCATTCTACACTTTGATTTATAAATTTGACTATTTTATATAACTCACATAAGTAGAATCATACAGTGTCTGCTTTTATGTAACTGGCTTATTTCTCTGGGCATAACATCCTCAAGTTTCACCCATGTTGTTACATATTGTAGAATCTGCTGTTTAAGGCTGAATAATTGTGCATAAATATCACATTTTATTTATCCATTCATTTGTTTATGAAAATTAGGTTGTTGCATGATCTTGGCTACTGTGAATATTGCTGCAATGAACACAGGAAGGCTAGTGTCTCTTTGATATCCTGATTTCAATTCTTTTGTGTAAATACACAGAAGTGAAATTGCAGAAAATGATAGCTCCATTTTTTAATTTTTTGAGGAAACTCTACATGGTTTTTCTATGGTATTCTTATAGCAGCGTGAACTGACTGACCATATAGATATAGCTATAAAATCATAAATGATGGTAGAATATATGCACATACAGATCTATACAAATATGAATGGATATGCATGTACATATATGCAAATACATATATTTCCAGAGGACCAGCAACGGAAGGCAATACAATTCCATTATTCTTAGACTCCTTCTTAGTGAACCTGAAACTTTTGGCTCTCATCTGAAGAAAACGATGGGTGTTCTCCAGAAGGCGTGGATGCCTTACCACAGCACACGATCTGGAGCAGCAACACATCCGAAGAGCCATAGCTCACTAAACCTGGAGGAGCACCGGAAGTGGGACAAAATCAGGCCAGCCTTCCACAGGGCACAGAAGCTCTCTCCAAATCAAGAGAAACGGTTACACGGGGGTTCCTACTCCTTGATGAATGCTGTCTGAATGACGTGTCTCTCCCTTCCCATACTTTCACATTTTCTTAAAAAGATGCCAGAGCCAAGAGTGTTGTGGTAGGAGCCAAATCTGCTGTCATGGTCAGCAGAAACCAAAGTAGAACAAACAGCGAAAGCTGGTGTCCAGAACCAATAACGAGTAGTATAAACATAGAGGAATGATGTCTGCCCCTGCCAGCAAATGCTACTACTGGGACTCTGAACAACTTAAGGAGACCACGCCTTCACCTACGACTTAGAGTTTTAAAGCAAATTTTCAAAATTTTAAACTGCCTTACATCCATCACACCCAACATTTTATGCTTTTTTCCTAGCTCATTTATTCAGAAAGCACAACGTGCCCATTTTCTTGGTGCCAAATCCCCTAAAGTAGTTTTCTGTGATAAAGATTGTACTTAGGGCTCTCCTCTGCAGGTGTTTAGCTATGTTTGGTGCTAGGCACAAATTATAAAGCTAAGGGGGTAAAATGTGAGTTGCAGAGAATTATGACATGGCAGATGGGTGAAGGAAGAGTTCTCAAAGATTAGAGGTGAGAGGGCACCGAGAACCAGAATGGGCTGCTTACAATATGGCTGAAGCTGGCTTATTTTTGTCTAACTGCGAACAGCTTCCTGCTAGTTTAGTTTATCCTTGTTTATTAAGGATACTAAATTATTCAAAATTCTTTTTTTTTTTTTTTTGCTTGTTTAATCTGAGTTTACCCTGTGGTTTTCTTAGATTATTTTTCTGCAGGAGTTCACTATCTTTCTCAATCTTTCAATTTTGTCATCGACAAATTCAGCTACTTCTCAACTCATCCATCTTGTGGGTTGTTAATAAATATACCCGTGAACAGTGGTCCTAGTATTGATTGATCCTAAGGGAACTTTCCTATTAATCACTTCAGTCTTAAGGTTATCCATTTATTCTGACTTTTCCACTCTCCACACTAACTACTATTCTTTTATGTGCAGATTTGAAATATTTACACTATAATAGTTTTTATTATTTTTAGCCTTTCTTGTGAGCTAGAGCCTCCATATTTGACGTGTGTCTTGGAGTCTGAAACCATTCTTGTGGAGGTTGGCCTCCTTACTCTAACATTCTAGGATCTATCTTTGCCTCAGTAGGAAGCCAAACAGGTGCCAGGGTTTGTCACAGAGAAGAATAATTAGCACATCTGTTAACTTGGGTTCTATTAACACGTCCAATGTCGACTCTAATTACTGGAAGATTTGAACTGAGCTCTACTCTATCTAAGTGATTGTTAGTATGTGACAGTATATTTGATTTGATATACATCATACATACTGAAGAGTAAGCCTCAGTCAACTTTCACATAAGCATACTGGGTAGAAAAGCTGAAATTTCCGAACCAACAGATAAAAATATTTACAAATGATAAAGATAACAAATCACAGGATTACAGCAATTGTTGTTGCTATTTTTGATAAGTTGAATTTATATGAAGTGCTTTCATTTTTAAAGCATTTATTAAAGTGATTCAGTGTGTCTTCTTTATAGGTCATGCACCCTAGTATTAATAATATAAATCTATAGACTTTCCAAACACACACATTAGTGAAAATATTTAAAACAAATGTTTGCTTCATTACATCTAGAGAGTTTGCTTTTGCTATTACATGAAATCTTGACGTTGGCAAGCTGTGCAATTGTGTTCCTGTCATGGCGGTACTGTGTGCTTCACCTGCCTGCTGAGGCCTGGGGAAATAAGAGGTGCAAATGGTCTCCGTGCTTCCTGGCCCAGAGTCAAGGTGTTTCTCAGAGCCTCTTCCACAGCAGATGCCACAGAGAATGTCAAATTCAAGGTTGCTCGTGCCCTTCCTTCTGAGACATAGCATCCCTTTGAAAGGAGACCCCAGCCCCATATGTGCCTGCGGCTCTGACCTATTTATAATCTGCAGATTTTCCAGCTGCTACCAATATCACGTTGGGCGCTTGTAAAGAGTAATAAAGCACACTCTGTCCCAATCTGCTCACTTTATGACACTACCTGGCAGGTGCCTCATACTTACACTGCTATAAACTCAATATTGTTCATTGTTATGTTGATAATAATAACAATAAAAGCATCAAGTATTGAAGCTTATGGGCTGAATAACTGCACATGATTTCAATGTTTCTAACATCAATCTTGCAAAGTATTGTTATTCCTATTACTTGTTCTTGAGTACAATGAGGCACAGGAAAGTTTAATAACTTGTACAAAGTCTGAACTTTAGTTCTTGGTGGGGCTGAGGCCAGGCTGCTGGTCTGTTAAGTTTTTCTAGATACATTACAAGTTACCTAACCAGTTAGGGTCTTTTTAAAGAATACCAACAAGAATTTATGACTTAAAACAAGTAATAATATTTACTTTCTTTCTAAGAATATGATTAGAAAACTATATTTTTTCAGAGAACTCCTTCTGAAATATATCACTTACTCTTTTGTGTCAATACCAGCTAGTTCTCAGGGCACACAGGGACAGATTCACATCCACTGGGGAAACTTGGGCTTTGGAGGATGACGAATCTGGCCTCTGAAGCTGAGCTCACTGACTTACCAGTTATGTGACCCCGACAAGAATTAAACCTCTTGGAACCTCGTTTCACTTATGTGTGGAAGCTGGAAACAATACCAGCAACTGCCTGGCACTATTTTGCCAAAGAAATGAGATGATGTATGTCAAGCTCCAAGATGAAAATAACAATTACTCTCCATTATTGTAAGTCTGAGCTACAGTGATTATTTCCATTTGCTTTATGGATCTTTCGTTCTGAGGAAGCAATACAAAGAATGGACTTAAGTGTCTGGTAACAGAATCGGTCAGACTAAAACAGACAGTTGCTAATTTTTGCGCTCTGTCTGTTGGGTGGGAAGAGTACCTGGCAGAAAACAAGAGAGACCAGCTCTACCATCTCACCACTTCTTCAGCCTCCCCGTGTAGCTTGAGCTGCCTAAAGTGAACTGAGGGATTTATCCCAGATATTTGGGGCCTTGAACTGCCCCCCAACTAGTCTATACCAACACTTCTGGGCCCAGGAACTTCTCAGAGAGGCAGATGCAAGACAAGGAGAAAGGCATAGGACTTTGGGGACCTGGCAAGAGTTCTCATAGCAAGTGAAATTCAGGTTTAGGGTGCATTTCTGGGCATAATAGGTCACAGTCTATTCTGCCTAAGAAGGGATGGTGAGCATCATTCAAGCTTTATACCCTGAAAGGTGTATCAGAAGCGAGGTTTGGGGTCTAATCTCAGAATTTCTGTGATTGCTCTGTGTGATCTGGGGTAAGTAACTGTGTCTCACTTTTCGATAAAATGGACATAGGAAGACCCATATCACTGTGCTATGAAGAGAATAAGAAAGCGATCATTAAAAGACTCTGTAAAGTATAAGTTACTGAAACCCATGAACTTTTTTAAACCACTCATGCTCTACCACATCTATTAACTATCTCACGAAGTAGTAAATTATTGTGACAATATTTTACAAACTAAGAAATGGTTGCAAAAGGAACTATTTGCTCAGGGTTGCATGGCAAGCTAACACAGGATGCTACACCTGCTGCCCTACTCTAACCCTGGAGCCTCTGCATGCTCATGCTGGAACACAGGGGACTTAACATGACCTTGCGCAATTAGTCGCCTGGCCCCTCGTGTGTCCGCCCAAAGCTTGTGGGCTCTTGGTGCTCTGATGGGAACAGTTACCTGGCATAGACGTTGAGAACTCTCACACTGGGTCTCACTCTGGAACTTTCCTTTGTTTCTCCATTAATAACAGCGAGCCTGGGAGCAGCCATCAGACTCTGACCTCCTCTACAGCTGTTGCATCTTACGAGTTACCCTCTTTTGCACGGTGCACTCATTCTGCAGGATTACAGGTCACGTGCATCTTTGTTTCCTCACCACACCCCAACTCAGCTGCACCAACTTTGTCTGCATATGTGTTTTTATCTAATTAATAAGATTTATTATCTAGAGAAGTTTAAATTTCACAACAAACTTAAGTGGAAAGTATAGAGAATTTTCGTATACTCCCTGTCCCTACAAACCTACCAACCATTTTTTTTTGAAGCAATGATAAAAATGCAACTTTCCTACATTCTCAGATAAAAAATGCTACTTCTCAATTGAACTACCATAACACAACACAGTAAAGAATCCATAACACTAGCTGATGTGCTGTACATTACTATTCTAATCATATATTTTACTGGAAGCCATGTACCTCTTAAAACCAGCATTTCATTTGCCTCTTTCACCTTACAGAATCTTTGCTCCTGTGGTGACAGGCAGCAGTAAAGTTAATGGTCTTTTCCAAATTCCTTCTAGATTCAAAACAAAAAGAAAGTGTGAAGGGGGGTGGGAGACAAAGAGAGAGGGAGGGAGATCACACAGTCATTTCTAGCCATTTGTGTTAAAATACAAAAGAAAACAAGGCACATTCAAAAATGGTATGCCAGGCAGCCTCCATTAATATTTATTTTGGCATTAATATTGATAAGAGAGTACTTTGTAGCTGAGCTTTGTAGCCTCCCCCAGTGGCCTCAAGCTCCCTGTTACTCAAGCTGGTGGCCATTAGCTCACGTCCCCTTGTACCCAGAACTTCTGAGAGGCTTGGCTGGCCTCCAGCTCACTTATGCTTAAATGGACACTCAAGCTCCGACAGACACACAGCTAAATAGAGGCCAATAATTCAATACAGTACGACTGTACTGGGGCTGCTAGTAAATCCATCAAGCAGTAAATATCATCTGAAGCCAATGCAAGCTTTTATCTTTCCAATTTTTTGTATGTCTGAGCGAAGCCCCTGCATTCAGCGAATCATGTAATTTATTCTGCAGTGCCAAGCCTGGGCTGTCTCAGACATCATATTGACTTTTTTCCCCATCTGTCGGGGGCAGTCAGCAGCTCTGCTATTGTGAGAGCGCATCACATTACATCTATTTATTTATTTATTTCTGCCACTTCTTTGTAGCATGATTGGGCAAGAACACATTATCTCAGATCAACGAATACTAAGAAAAGCATCTGAACATCATTACGACAGCATGTTAAACATTTGTCCTCCTCAGTTTGTTAAATCAGCAAATGTATTTCCAGCAAATGCTTGTAATTGTTCATAAAGGGCTCCCTACTGCAGGGTTTTACTAAGCTGAAAATATGGCCTGTTATTTTCTCCAGCTCTTTAGGTCAATAGTGGTGTCAATATATTGTGAATAATGTTGAATAGCCGGCATATTGACTTCGTGTATGTGTGGGTGTGTGTGTGTGTGTGTGTGTGTGTGTGCGCGCGCGCGCACAGCCACACATCTAGCAGTATCTCTGAATGTTGCACACATATTTTGTGAGCATGTAAATGATTATGTAGGTCAATTTTATATAAATTGTACTTTTATATATAAGTACTATATATTAATTTCATAATGTTAACTGATTTATGATTTACAACAGTTGAAACATTGCTTCCTAATCAGCCAAAATTTAGACTAGGAACGAAGCTCTTTTGGTTACTGTTTCTGTTTTCTAGAAAATTTACACAGTATAAATCTTAAATTTATAACTTATTTCTGACTCTTGTCTTCCTCCTGGAAACCTAACAACTGGAGAGAGCAGCAAGAGGAAGATGAATTTCCTCAAAATCCCTCCCTTTGCAGTGAGCTTTGAGACTGCCGAGGCCAGACACCGCTGTCACATGTACGGTTTTTGGATGCCAGCACCCGCGCACAGCTGCTCTCCCACTAGAACATTCCCCACAGCCACCAGCTCTTACTGGACCGCCAATTGCTGTGTTTCTGAGATTCAGCTTGACTCGAGTTCCATTTGAATTTGATTAGGGTGTCCCACTCTGGAAACGTACATCACAGAAAATAATGTGGAAGTAAATTTCATGAGCAACTTTAAGTAAATATTCAGCAGTTGTATACCTCATAGATGCACCAATGTAGAATCTGCAAATATGGCAGGGACCTGGAATCACCTGTGCTGCTTGCCCAAGTTCTCCTTAAAAACAATGTTTAAACATACAGAACAGACTTTTCTATATACAGCTATAAATAAGGTAATTAATATTTTAGAAAGCAGCAGAGTCAACATTGACACAAGGACTGATTTCTTTACAAGAATGATTAATATTTTTCATAATAACATCCTATTTCTTTGGAAGACTTGGTATTTTTGGAAAAAAATACTTGTTAGTGGTATGTGATAGAAAATATCTTCCCCTGGATTAATCATGAAAAATGACTTTGTATTTCATATTTCATTATTAAGGTTGCTATCTCAGGAAATACCAAATTGGTTTCCACAGCCACACATGGCCAGGACAATCCGGGTAAATACAAGCTTTATTCTGGGACTGGAAGAAACCTCATTTACTTGCTGGGTGTATAGTCAGTCTTCTCCTCCACGTGGTAGACAGCATCGATGCATATGTTCGATTTCCTTTTATTAACCTTCAGTTGGAAAGTCCTGTGCAGTACATGCTGTTTTTAGTATTCCAAAGAACAGTCACACTGTCTTTCTAAAGAAACACATTAAAAGGCAGCTCACTGAGCCATTTTCTAACACCTGAGAGCAATTAATGTAAGCAGAGACAGGAAACATCATCAATTATTTAAAATAAAATGAATATGTAATGTTGACCTTCTCCAACTGCCATCAGTTTTATACTCACACCTGAATAAACTCAAGAGAACACAAAATCCATAACGCACTTGACACTGCAATCTGCAGCGAGGCAGGCACTGGTCACGAAGAGAGCACGCTGGCTTGGGTTCAGCCCTGATAGAGTGGTAGAGAAGCCCCTGACACCTGCTCAGGAAGATGGGTGCCAGTTCCAAGAGTGCACTTATGAGGTGTGATCAAAAATTCAGCGAATGCAGCTGCTGATTGCCACCCAATGGAAATGCAGGCTCTCAAAACCATTATGGTGTGTCCCTATCAACCGAATTCTTTAGACCTGGTACCATGCAACTCCTGGCTTTTCCCCAAAGTCAAAATGACCATGAAAGGTAAACATTTCGAATGGATTCGGAACATTGAGGCAGCATGACAGCACTTTAGAAAATAGCAAGAACAAAGTGATAAGTGTGTTCAAAGTGAGAGGGAGCACTTCCGGGAGGTGAGGGGGGTTAGTTAATGCCAACATGCTTTTCCATTGCAATATATTTTTATAGATTTAAACATTCACCCTATTTTCAATCACAACTCAAATATCACCACCTGGGACCAACAGCTTCACGTTTAAACTCTGTGCTCACCAGTCTTTCTCATACTTTTAACTTGTTTTCAATTTCTTAATTTATTTTATTTTCTCACCATCTTAAAGAGGAGAGCTAACATTTTGGTCATTACATTTCTGAATGTATTTCTCTGTGTTAATTAAACATATATATCCATTGCATCTATTTATTTATTCATATAAAATAAGTAGCCCTATCTGTCTGTCTTTCTTTCTTTCTCTTTCTTTCTTTCTTTCTTTCTTTCTTTCTTTCTTTCTTTCTTTCTTTCTTTCTTTCTTTCTTTCTTTCTTTCATTCGTCTATATGCTGGAGCAGGGAATGGTGAGTGTAGGCCACACTTATTTGGAAGCCCAGAAGGATGTGTTAATACAGCTAATAGCCAGTTGCTGGAATTAAATGAATCATCTCCTCCCTGAACAGAAGGTTTTTCTGTAAATATGAAAGCTCACACATTATCTAAGGGCGGTGTCACCGACTGCAGATTGGGGGAAGGCACGTCAAGAGAACATGGAGTTTATTACCTAACGTAATTGCTGTGCATGACATATGCCAGGAGCCAGGATTTGGCACAGCAATGGCTAAAGATTTTCAGAGCAAAGCCTATTAGACACGTAGTACAAAAAGTCCTTTGTGGCTGCTGAAGCTAAACAAGGCTTGAAATGCTGGTGTCTGCGTCCCCCTGATTGGAGTTAGTGATTCTTGGAAAACTCACAGAGGGCCTCATGCGGAATGACCCGCACTCCCTGTGAGGTCATCTTCATCTTCCGAGGCTCCTCCCACAGACATTCTGAGTCTCGGGCTAATGGGCACAGTCTGTAAGTCTCAGTCATGACTACAAAGGTAAAGTTGAGTAGTAGCTTCCAGGACCAGAGTTCTCACAGAAGTATCCTCAGGATGTTATTGAGAATTTTCCTGACTTTCTGTCCTACAGCTTTTATCTTTTTTTAGGAGGCTGTCTATTCAAATTGGCATGAAGTCTAATCACAGACAGATTTCATATAAGAAGCTTACAAAAAACAAAACAAAACAGAAAATGAAAAAAAACAAGAGGAATCATTTGCTAATGCTAATTACAAAGAAGAGAGCAATACATTCTTCGTATATATCTTCACAACACTGTAGCGTTTTAGCCTTTTTAGGCTTTGTTCTTCGTAACATGGCAATATACATTTTAAACTTTAATGTGAACAAATGGCTTCAGGGGATGGGCTAACATGAAGAATGCTTTCTCAATTCTCTTTTTTATCACTAACATTATCAGATTTCCCATCTCAGACAAAGAAAAGATGCCGGGCTTAAGAAATCCATGCCAAGAAGCAGAGCTAGGATGAAGTAAACAAAATTTATAGACAGAATAAGACTAGTTTTCACCCAGAAATTTCTGATTTATTAGGCAGTTGCACAATCAGGAAGGAGGGGACACCACCACTATTGTGTTTTTTGTTATCTCTCTCTGCCCTAGGGGTAGGGTAGGCCCAACCCCTTCCCTAGGTGTAAGCCCTAGACACTACTGTAGGGTAAGTGGTATACTCCTGGGTACCATCAATCTAGTTTTCTCAGTGATAAATATATGACAGTGTTCATATTTGGGAATGAGTGGTTAAAAAGAAAAATGAAATTCTAGATTATTTTGACTGGAGAATGGAGAATAAATGTGGTTTAAATACATTAGCAACAAAGAATTGTAAAATTCATGATTCTGGGAAATTGAGGGGTTTTGTTCAGGATAAACAAACCAAGAAGTTATATCCCTATTCAAAAGCTAGAATTTAAAATAAAATTTTCTCATAGATCCTGTGTTGCTGACAGCTGCAGAGTCTAGAAAACATGTAACTAGAGAGAGATTTCCTAGGTCATGGATTCACAAGCAAAATTTTAAAGGGCATAGTAAATGAAAATTCAGCTTTCTTACTGCTATCAGTGTAGAAATCACTCCAGAATATAAAAACATAGTCCTTGAGACTGTGCGCTTCAGTGAACTTAGAGCCACCGTCCATGCACAGACTGAGAATGATTATTTGGGATCTAAGTACTGCCAATGAAGGCGTGTCTATGAAGGGCAAGTGGTGTGGGTCAGAACAGTTAGGCGTGGCCAGTAAGGGACAGTACTGTGGTGGGACAGAGATGTCTCCCTTCCTCATACCGGCAAATAATCTTTTGAGAAGGTATCACCAAAAATCTCTTACCAACCAGCAGAAGCTTAGTGTGGTCTTGATACTATACTGGATAGCATGAAGAAGGGGTGGTAGGGTAACAGACGCAGAGCAGAATCATTTGCGTGACCTTTATGGAGGAGCCAGCATATAAAAAAGACAACATACTTCATATCTTCTTTAGGCTTGAGCTTTCGATGGGGTATTTCACCCTACTTTGTGTACTACTTTGTTTTATCATGGGCTTTTCTCTTACATTTGGAAAGGGTGTCCAACTCCTTCAACAAGATTGCTGTGTACAGAGTTGCATCCCTAACAACATTTCTGGTGTGCAACATCACTTCAACAAGACCAAGATCTCTTACAGAAGAGAGATCAGAGGGAAAAAAAACTGTGAAAAAATTCAGTTCCAAAATGAAAGTGCTTGTCTATGGCCATACCACCTTGAACGCGCCCAATTTCGCCAAAATGAAAGTGCTTTAGAGAGTTGTGTCTCCTCCTTGTCTTTCCATTTTCCTTCAGTTGTTTGGAAACCGTGGCGCTCTGGCCTCTTGTTCCATCAGCTTTCCCATAAGTTTTAAATTATGCAGGCTAAACCACTTCCTACACTGTTTACAAGTAGGATAAGAAATTGCACATTTCAAAATTTGGGTATAACATATAAAGCTACATTATCTCAAGACCACAACTAGCAACACTTTAGTGGATAAAGGACTACTATGTATTATTGGTAGTTGCAGCATATATGGTTATATATATTCTATTTCTTTCTTATGTTAAGCATGTACAGTTAGCTCTCTTTTGAAATATAATTTAGTTCTTGTCAATTAGTGATGCTGTCTTTATAAAGTTCTGAGTGTGAGGTCTCTTCTACATATATGGTATTCCAGAGAGGAACAATATGCAAAGACCCTGTGGAAAGGGGTAATAGCCATGTTGGAAGCATTTAAAGGAAGCAAGACCTCAGACAGAGATGAAAGCTGAGGTTTGGGCAGTAGGCAATGTCAACATTCAAATCAGACTTTGTTCTTCATATAATAGCATCCTGAGGTATTAAAATCATTTCAAGTCTAGGCTGAGATGAATGTTCATATATTAATAGGACCTTGGTCATGCACTGCAGAGGGGGGATGAAGGAGAGAGAAAAGTGCTCAGATTTCTGGCTTGATTAGAGAGATGTGTGGCTGCATTATTCACTACAATAGAAAAGTGAAAGTAGACTTTTGAAGAAAGTTCGCGACTTTCATTTTGTAGTGATAGATAGCTTTGGGTATCTAAGTGGAGATGCCAAGGGGGCAGTTGGAAAAATAATGAAGAATATCAATCCCCATAACACACAGAGCTATACATCATAAAACCAGCTAGACAAAGAAAAATTCTTCAAAAGACAAAAATTGTAACATTGTATTTGACAAATACTGTGGGTGCTTTCAAATGCATATCAGGATTCCTTTCACACAGCCCCTTTGAAGTCTGGTAATAGGTCCACCCTTCCTTCCCTAATTCGTTTCAGCAGAATCCTCTCCTTGACTTGAGTTTCACTAGCGTCTTGCTTTGACTTCATAAAAGACAGCCTGTGAATTTGAAGAGAAGGAGGAGAGATAGTGGTCAGATGAAGGTCCCTCTTTATTTCCTCACAGACAGAGATATTAAAAATCTCATTTAAAACTCTAAATCTGGCTGTATTTTCTCATGACAAACAAATAGTTCTGAACTTCAAAAGTGAGAGAAAATTTGTAAATCATTTGCATGTAGGTGGTAATTGAAACTGAGGTCATGAATGAAATTGCTTAAAATGGGCCAGTAGGTAAGAAAGAGGGATCAATTTAGAGTCTACTCTCAGGGGTGTTTAACCCTTACTATTTACATGTTCCACTGATTGCACAGGTTACATATGATGCCTTCATGTTGAAATTTACAATGTATTCTAGTTACTACACTATATGATGTTAGCAAATAGCCTTATCTATATATTTTGAAAACTACCAATTTGCCTATGTGTGTTATCAAAACACATTTTTTGTACCGTGATTGTTCTCCATTTCATTGATGATGAGGGAACATACACCTGCCATTAGATCTTTTCAAAAGAGGTGTCTAAATATTGGTAGTTACAAAGATCCCATTTCATCTAATAACTGCTAACAAATGAAACAATTGACTGCAAATATGTATCTTTTTTTCTTTCTCTACTGAAACTATCTTTTAAAAACAGAAACAGAGAGCATGGATAATCTGAAAATTAGATAATCCATTACAGTATAATCAAGAAATGACTGTATAAGCAAATATTAAGGATTTTATACATCATTACCCATTAAAACTCTTGTTCTCTGAGCTTTTCAATATGCACATTCTCTTCTATATATATATATACTCACACAGGAAGGCGAAGACTCCTCTGAGAATTCTGCAAACTACTTTTCACAGAGGCAAATAGAGAAATCCTCATTGCTCCCAGGAAGCTGATTCTCTATGAGTGGCCACTAAAGGTATCAAAAGGACCATTGTTTTAAAGGATACTTTAGTGATCTCTATGTAATCTAAGTGGTAATATATCATCTAATTATTATTAGATTGAGATTTCCAAACTAGACCAGCTAAAATCTAACTGTGTGATTTAGGTTTTAACATTTCTATACTTGTATTTTCATCTGTCAAATGATGAGTTTTTTCTAAAGGACCTCAGTGGACCTTTCCGGGGCGGGGTGGGCGGGGTGTTTTACTCACTCTAATATGCATGGAAGATGACTGAACATTCCAATGGTTCCTATTTTAGCCCAACCTCCTTGCCTTCTTTTAGCTCATGGTTAGACACGTTTGACTACGTTATGACCCTTACATGTTCACAGTCATGTTGCTTGATATAAATTTCCAATTTAGAAAATCAATTGTGATATTAGGATTTTAAAATTACTGGGCAGTAACACAGCCACCATTCTTTTCTCTGATTACTTAGTGTAGACTGGAATCATCTTTTTGGTTTTTTTTTCAGGCCCCATTCTTTTCATATTGCCTCAATAAAAAAACAAAAAAACCAAAACCTGAACTATTACTATGCTACTCAAAAACTTCAAATAGTATTTCAACTTGAGAGAAAAAAATGGCGAATTCCTCAGCATACCATTTCAGCTCTTCACTCTCTAACTCCAACCCTCATGGATAAACTAGGATCCTGGCACTTCCAAAAATACTTCCTTGAGCAGTGTGTCGTCAGTTCTTTCAAGAGTGTTCTTCTCAGGGCTGAGGATTTAGCTCAGTGATTAGAGTGTTTGCCTTGCAAGCACAAGGCCTTGAGTTTGATCCCCGGCA
>PVJO010026832.1:0-20519 GCA_004026905.1 Hystrix cristata
ATCAATATTTGTTGTGCGTAGTTAGGTGCACTGGTATTTGGTGCACATATATTTATGATTGTCACCTCTTCTTGAATTGTTCCCTTTAGAAGGATGTAGTGACCTTCTTTGTCTTTCTTAATGAGTCTTGGCTTGAAATCCACACTGTCTGCAAATAGAATGGTTATCCCTGCTTTTTTCCGGGTTCCTGTCACACGAAGTATTATTTTCCATCCTCTGACTTTCAGTCTATGAATACGTTTTTGAATTAAACGTGTTTCTTGTATGCAGCATATTTCTGGGTCTTGCTTCTTGATCCATTCTGCCAGTCTGCTTCTTTCGATTGGTGAGTTGAGACCATTTACCTTGATGGTTATAACTGACATATGTTGACTTATTCTTGTCATGTTATTTACCTGTTATGACTCCCTATTTTTCCTTTCTGTTTAATCACTTGCCTTGCCTGAAGGATTCATTCTGTTGCAATTCCTGGAGTTGTAGTCTTCATTTTCTCTTTTCAGAATGTCCTTCAGAATATTTTGGAGTGCTGGTTTGGTGGTCATGAATCTCTTCAGGTATTCTTTGTCATGCAAGTATCTTAGGCCTCCATCAATTTTGAAAGATAGTTTTACTGGGTACATCAATCTGGGCTGAAGATTGTTGTCTTTTAGGGCTTGAAATACTTCACTCCAAACTATCCTTGACTTGAGGGTTTGTGTTGAGAAGTCTGCTGTGATTCTGATGGGCTTTCCTTTATAGGTTATTTGTTTCTTTTCTCTAACATCTTTCAATATTCTGTTCTTGTGTTGAATTTCTGGAATCTTGGCTATTATGTGCCTTGGGATAGATTTTTGTTGATCATAGCTAATTGGAGTACTGTATGCCTCACTTATCTGTGTGTCAAGTTCTTTTTCCATACTTGGGAAGTTTTCTGCCATTACTTCTGTATGAACAGGTTTTTTATGTCATTTGTGCTATCTCCTGCTTTCTCATTCACTCTTATCAATCTTATGTTATTTTTCTTTGTGTCATCTAGCAGCTGTCATATTGATTTTTCATGGTCCCTTAACATTTTGAAGAACTCTTTCTTTTTTCAATCATTAATCACAATCTTGTCTTCTATATCTGAGATTCTCTCTTCGCATTGTTTCATTCTACTGTTGATACTGTCAATGGAATTTTTAATCTCTTGGCCATCTGTTTGAATCTGTTTCATGGATTCTATTTCTTTCCTGTGTTGGGCATTTATGGTTCCATCATTTTCCTAAGCTCCTCTATTTTTTTTAATCTGTATCTGCTCTACAGTCACTAATCGTGTCTTTCAATCTGGAAATGACTTCTGTTTTGATGTTTTCTAGAACGTCATTCATCTGCTTTGTTATTTCTGCTGTTACTGCTTCCAAGAGTCTGGTCAGGAAGCTTTCAGATTGTTCCATTTTATTACCCCCTGGATTTGCTTTAGGCAAGCTGGAGGTATGGGATTGTCTTATTTGTGTGTCTTCTCATTTTCTATTTTTTTCTTCTTTAGTTTAGTTCCTGAGTTGATGCTTATGAATTGCCTGTGGCAGATAGCTTTTGTGTTAATTTTGAGAACCCTTTGGAAATGACTACTTCCTCAGAGATACCTTACAGATGTAGTGGTTTTTATGTTATGAGTCTGTTGCAAGGTCTTGCTTCTTCAATTTATTGGGGCCAAGAAGTTGCTGTCTATTTGGCCAGCCCCTAGTTCTTTGACCATGACCTATAGTGTTATTTGTGACCCTCTGCCAATCTCAGTCTTGGCATGCAAGGAAGAACTGAGTAGAGCAATTCTGTCACCTTGGCTAAAGTAGTACAATCAGCAACAACAATAGCGTCAAACACAGTTGAGTAAATGACAAACTGTGGTGACTGTTGATCTGCCACCTTTAACCATATGAACTAGATCTGTGGTTATATACCAATATCCAAAATAAACCAGAAACTTGTACACAGTAAATTTGCCCTCTATATGGCGTTTTTACTCTCATGGGAGAAAATTCAAAAGAGATTAGGAGGAAAGGATAGAGAAATAGAAGAAGAGAAAGAGTTGAGAAGCAAGGTTGGAAGCCAGGGGGAATTTATACAAAACTTTGGGGAGCTAGTAAAGAAAACAGGAGGGAAGGAGAGAAGGAAGAAGTCAAAACAAGGACAGAACAAAACAATAACAGCAAAAAACTAGAAAGTCACTTTCCTATAAAAACAAGAAAAAAAAAGAAAATAAAGAGCAGAGAGGGAAAAAAATACTGAAAAAAAAAACCCAAAAAACAGACAAAAAAAAAAAGCAAAAAAAAAAAAAAGTCCACTTCAAGGCATGTCTCTGCTGTCACTGGTAGACAGAGTAGACAGGCCCAGGTCCTTGCTGATTAATCTCAGCAGTAGATTTATTGCAGGGTAGTGAGTGTTCCCAGCTGGGTCCAATATCAAGGCTTCACCAATTACACTGAAGTTCAGTCTGATCACTGGCTATGGGGTTGAAGCCCAATTTGTTCAGCTGGAGACACACTCTGTGTCTCCCACCAGCTTGGACTCAGTTCCCTGCCAATTTGAACTTGGCTCCTCACCCTCCTGACAATTTGAGTTTGAACTCTGCTCTACCTTGCCCCACCTTGCCCCAGCACCGAAAGCCACTAGTAGCTTTTCTGAGTTCTGAGCTCAGCCCCTTTCCAAGATGGCGATTGGCTGATCACCACCCTCTCCTGGGGGCCATCTGAAATCAGATGACTCAGGTAACTCACCAGCCATTCCAGTCTGCCGTGTCCACCTGTCCACTCCATTTGTGTGTCTTTCCGTGGAGGTCTCTGGGGTATCCAGTAGTCACCATGCATCCGCAGGCTCAAACTGCATCGCTCGTGTGGAGAGCTGGGGCTGGAAGTTGGGGCTGCGAGCTTGGCTGTGAGCTTGGCTGTAAGCTGGAGCCAGTGCAGGGGCTGTGAGCTGGGGCTGTGAGCCGGGGCCGTGAGCCAGAGCTCTGGGAGAAAGTGCCTCACTTTCTTCTTCAGGGCTGGTCTCTCCTTTTGCTTTCCCCATGGGCTTCAACTCTTGCTTCGGATCCCTGCTGGGTCCTGAGAACATGCTTCCCTCCTTCTTCTCTTCCCTAAATTGCTATATTCCAGTCTCTGGATAACAAATCTCAGAGAGGCTCTTACTCTGCTTCTCTCTGCTCCGCTATCTTCCTGGAAGTCCTCCCCTGTGTGTCTTTTGATCACTTGTTGTAAATCAGTGAATTGCAACTATGGAAATTACACAAATGAGCCTCACAGATGACACGTAGGAAAATGAAGTCCCATACAAAATGTTAGATACTGCCTTTGTCCCTGTGTGATAAGTTCAAAAGTTGGTAAAATTATATGATAATGTTAGAGATGCATTTTAATGTTATAAAATTATAAGAAAAACATGGAAGTGACTGTCATAAAAGATTATTGTATTAATGGCTACCTTTCCTGGTGGTTGTGTGCTGTTTCTTGATATGTATTGTGGTTATATGGGTGTCTTATTATAATTCTTTAGGTTGTATGCTTATATTTTTTGTATTTTTCTGTGGGTGTGTTGTATTTCGCAACAGAAAATATTTTTAAAAGCAGTGTTAAGAATTCTAAGACATGTGGCAAGCTACCATTTGTGTAAAAAATAGATAAGCATGTGTGTATATTTCTTTTATCAACATAAGCAATGTCTGAAAATATCTGAAAGGAACTGCTAACAATGGCTTCTTTCAGGCCTGGGAATCCTGAGTAGAAAACTTATGTTTTATTGAGTACTTTTTGTACAGTTTCAATTTTTAAACATGTGCTTAAAATGCATAACTTTGGATCCTTTGTAATGCTCTGTCATAAACAATCCATTAAGAGATAAATTTTTAAACTTTGGGTACAGGTCAGCTTGTGTTTGCTTGCATTTGGCATGCAAAGGGGATTGGGATGGGGTACTTGATACTCTGTGCCCTCCCCTTATGAGTTTCAATTAAGAGGAACTTAAGAGAGAATCACAGGCAAACCTTGGAAGGCTAAACTCCCCTCCCTACCTGTATTGGTCAGCTTCCCTAATGCAGAACAAAATACCTGATGCCCATAGTTTAAAGGAAAAGAGTTTATTTGTCTCATGGTTTCAGAGGACTTGGTCCACGGTCAGCTGGCTCTAGGGCAGAAATATGATGGTGGAAGGTTGCTTAGTTCATGGGAGCCTAGAAGCAGAACAGGAGAACAATGCCAGAGAAGGAGATGCAAGGGAACAGATATAGAGCACAAAGTCATGCCACCATGAACCACCCAGACACAACCAGAAGTGTACTTTACTCATCTCTTAGATAGCACCCAAGCTGATCAAGTTGATAATTATGTTTAACCCTCATACCATCAGTTGCTTTTACCTGTTCCAGCATGTATATAAGACACACTCGCAGGAAAGGAGAATCAGGGTGGAGAAAAGATTAGCTCCTGCCTTTTGGTTCTTGTACTAACTTGATATGAAAAGTCATTATTCATTCTAGACAAAGGAACCACTACTTAAGAAACTGCAGTTGATTCCATTTGTTTACCATTATCTCCATCCAATCAGGCACATAGAAAGGGAAAATTGTAGTGTGGAGCAAAAGGAAGTAACATCCTTTCCTAGATGCCTGAATTTTTTCAGACACTCCTACATGTTTCTATCTGAAATCTACTTTAAAAATCAGACAGCCTGAATACACTACAGGAGACAACTTTGCTGGTCCATTGGACACAGGTTTTAAGCAAGTCTTTTTCTGTGAGCTTGTCTATCTCAATGTGATATTTAAATATTTTCCTCCACATATTACTCCTAGAACCTTTTCAGCCATTTCAAAATGGTAGGTGTGATGGAACTTGTTGCCTCAGCTGTGATCATCTAAAGCTACTGTTATGGTTTAGATTAAAATCCCCCCCAAAGGCTCTTGTGTTCAGAGGTTGGTCTTTTAGAAGGTGATTAGATTCTGGAGGGCAGTATACTCATCAGTGAATTAGTCCATCAGCGAGTTCATAGTTAAATGTGCTGGCAGTAGCCTGGTTGGAGGAGTTAGGCCACTGAGGGCATGACTTTGAAGAGTATATCCCAGTGGTGGCAAACCTGTGGCACACATGCCACAGCAGGCTGCTTGTATCACCGAACGTTCTGAAAGGTTTGTCATTACTGGTATATCCTATTTATAACCTCTTACTCTCCGGCTCTCTTGATTTCTCTGATTCCTGGCTGCCATGAGGTAAGCAACTTTCCTCTGCTGCACTCTTCCACTACAGTGTTTTTGCCTTGCCACAGGCCTAATGAAGCTTTGGTGGACAGAAACCCCTGAAACTGAGCCAAAACACACTTTTCTGCTTTCAAGTTATGCGTATCAGGTATTTTGTCCCACAAACCAAAAGGTGACCAACACAGCTACTGACTATTCTCCACAAACTCCATGATTGTCAAGCTTTTATGAGAGTGGGAGTCAGAATAAGAAATTATTGAAATTTGAACCTGTGATATACGAATTACATGTATTATCTTACGGAATTCTCACAGCAACTTACAAATAAGACATCCTTACACTTTCATTATATCTGCTCTTGGAAGTGTTCACTCACCTTCTCAAGACCACAGAGTAAATGATTAGACAAGGACTTTTTTTCTCCACTTCTTCCCACCCATGGTGGGAATCTCCCTTTGTCCAGTGTATCCATGCTGTATTCACCACCCACACGTAAGTTACTTAGTAACTATCTCAGTGACCAGATAGACTATCATGGCATTCCAGTACTTGCCAAGTATCCCTTCTGCAATAGCTTAGTGCCACAGCAAAATGTCATTCAACTCTCTTTATCTCATCATGTAGACATTGTATCATCTCACATCATCACAAGAACGGTAAGTACATTATAATAAGGTGTTTTGAGAGAGATTACATTCACATAATTTTTATTACTATATATTACTACACTTGTTCTATTTCATTATTAGTTATTGTTGTTAATCTTTTCTGTGCCAAATTTATAAATTCAACTTTATCATCGGTTTGTATATATGGGAAAAAACATGGACGTTCAGGGCTTGGCACTATCTGCAGCTGTAGGCACCACTGAGGTTCTCAGGATGTGTCCCTGCAGATAAAGGAGGTGAACTGTGGTTGATAGTCCTTTGGAAACTACATTGCCAAACTGATCTGCGGGCAATCTATCCCATTTCTCATGCTTAGCAATTACATTTCAGATAATTATTTCTGTTTTTCAGTTTATACTCCTTTTTACTTTTGAATATTTTATCCACTTCAATTGTTTGTCTACTTTTATCCAGTCTTCCGGTATTTTATCTCATGGTTTTTTCTCTGTGACTTTTATACACATACTTACTTTCCTCAACCAAGTGAAATCAGGGGAATACACTGTTAATCAGATAACAAATATCCCTTAAAACAGGAAACCCTCCAGCTGACATTAACAATATTAGCAAATGGTTGTGCTCAGTCTTGCTTCAACCACATCTCGTTTACAGTTAACCCTGGTTGAGTTTTTTTTTTCCCTCAATACTGAGGGTTGAATTCAAAGCCTTCACACTGCTGAGCGACACCCCAGGCCTTTTTATTTTTCATTTTGGGACAAAGTCTTCCTAAATCACTGAGTTGCCCAAGCTCAGCTCAAACTTGCCATCCTCTTTCTGCCTCAGCCTCCCAGAGTGCTGGGATTACAAGCAAGCATGCACCACTCTGTGTACAACTTTATGGGGTATATGATTGTAATTCAATACTTACATACAAAGCATAATGATTGAATTGGGGGAATAAGCATTTTCTTCAATCATTAATCCTTTTTTGTATAGGGAATTTCCTACTCTTTTTTCTAGTCACTTTGAAATGTATCGTAGACTGTTTTAACTCATAGTTGTTCTCTGGTGCTAAAGAAGAACCAGAAATGATTCCTCCTTTCTTAACTGTTTTTGGTGCCTCTTATTGACTTTCTTCTCATGCCTCTCCCCATCTCTATTATTGTTGTTAATCTTTTACCATGCCAAATTTATAAATTATAATTTACCATAGGTTTGTATGTATAGGAATCACTATTCCCTATCATTCTTTCAAAAGGTTGACTTAATGGTTTCCGAAAATGATTGAGAACATGTGGTATTTATCTTTCCATGTCTGGTTTGTACAAGGATTTAAGTCTTTTCTGTCTCCGCAGGCTGAACACACTCTTGACTGTCCTCATGTCTGTGTTCCCTACCAGAGTCCAGGGTCCTTGTGGATGAAGCCCCGTCTTAACCTCTCTAGACTCCCACCACAGGCACGTGCCTCCGCCTCAGCACAGGGTGAGAGCCCTGAATAGCAAGTAAGCATGGTCTTCTGTTATATTCTAGAAAAATCCTATAATGCTGTGGATTTGCATAAATATTTCCTGTGATGTTGTCTGATATGTTTCCTCAACCTGTAAGTGTTCATTATATACTGGCTGTTAGGTCTGAAGACTTAGTTAGCTTCTGGGTAAACATTTTGGGCACGCGTACTTCTGAGTGATATTGTGTGGGTCATATTACATCATATCAGCCGGCCCAAGATGTCATCCCGAGTCCTTATTACTGATACTAGTTTGGTCTCTTGGTTAGGCAGTGAGAGTGACATCTGTCTTTGTGAACATTCATCTTCTCCCAAGCGAGCAGAAAGCTATCCACAGCGACACACATTGGTGCCATGAGAACACTATTTTCCCAGCATTTCAGAGTCCTTTAACATTGTTTGATTCTCCTTGCCCATGTTAGTTATTTTTTGAGGACTACAGAATGGTGCTTTTCTATTTTATCACTATTTCTGCATTTACTAACTGGCACTCTTCTCAAAGGAAATAATTTGCCAGTATAACCTAGAGATGACTATAGTTTCTCAAAAAATGCCCAGTGCAGTCTTTCCCCCTACAAATGCCAATCTTCAGAGTGAGTAGTTGGGATCAAGCCAACTCCAACGCTGGAAAATTATACTCCTCCTCCAGCCTCCTCATGGTCACTGTGGATTCGTGGGCTTATATTTATTCCATGAATAATAATTTTTCTCTTTTGCGAGTTCAGATGTCCCCGTATTTAACTGGTGCTGTTTGAGGATGTGTTCAGTGTCATTTGACAAATTCCTTTTAGTCTTTGAATTTTTCTATGCTTTCCAGTTCAAAATGGTATCCTGAGTCTAATAGCCATCTTCTTATGTATAATCATACTTCCTGACCCAGTGAACCTTCTAGAGGAAATGGTATTTGCAAACCAAGACCTGGGCACTAAATAGGTTTATTGGTACTGAAATGTAATTCCCTTGGGGCCCTTTTGATAGCCAAAGGTAGGATGTTTTAAAATCACAAGTTAATATTGACATTCCAATTCAATTTTAACAGTGCAGGGTAGAAAGGGATGCAAGCAGATACGCCTATAACTGCCATGCCTGTAACCACGCTTTGCCTCCAAGGTGGCCCCGACACACATTCCAAAGCCTGCAGTACAGCAAGGTCAGCTGAGCATGTCGTGCTGGCCACTGACGCTCAGAAAATTTCTGAACTCATATTGGACAGGTTAATATTTTTTGAGAAAGATGGTGCGTTCTGGTTGGCTATCACCAACCACTGGGTAGCTTAGCATATCAACCCTTTCCTCCTGACTTAGGATGCAGAGATTATCCTGTCTAGCTGCTGCCCAACACATGCTTCTTTCCAGGAGTCCCTAATAACTGCACTTCGGGCCTCCCTAAATTTGTTTGCCTCTTTTTTCCACATCACGGCAACTTCTGCCTTTGGTAACTGGTTCTCATATACCCAAACCAGGTTTCTTTGAACCTTGTTTGGTTTTATAGATTTCTCTCTTTTTTCTTACAGTGATGTCTTTGTTACTAATAACTTATATTTCCTATTTGTTTTGTCCTGTGACATAGATCGAACTGTTGCAAAACTGCAATACCAATATAACGTCTATCCATGAAATCACTAAGTGAAGTCCAGAATCAGTTGCTGTCTTCCGATCGAGGTCCTGGATCTCACCGCGTACAGAACATCTGAGTACTGTGCTCAGTGTCACCAGAGGTAATTGACTTCCTGTGGCTGTTTTGACAATCATGACACTCAATGCATTTCATTTCACTGATTCTATTTGATCTGTACTTTTTCCCTCTTCTGGATTAAATTTTACTTTTTGAATATGTAAAATACTTCTAGGATTCAAAAATCAAAACTATAAGCCAGGCATGACAGCACACGCCTGTAATCCCAGGGCAGCCAATGCAGGAGGACTGCAAGTTCAAGCACAGCCTGGGGAATTTAGTAGCTTAATGAGCTCTTGCTTTAAAATAATAAAAAAAGAAGGCCTGGAAATGGAGCTCAGTGCAGAGGACCTGGGTTCAATCCTTAGTACTGCCAAAAAAGTCAAAACTATGTAAGAAGATTTTCTCTGAGAATTCGCATCTTCGTCTTCATTTCATTTACACAATTTCCATTCATTTCCAGCTATTCTTGTAGGGTTTTCTTTTCAAAAATAGATAAACTCACATATTCTTTTTATTTCTCATTCTTTTTTTGCCCCAAAGTAGCACTATGTATACTGGTCTGTATCTCACTTTTTCCCATGCAGTAGCACATGCTTGAGATCACCTCAGACCTTCTCCTGGAGATCCTCCTCTTACTGATTACAGGTATAGAGGACTCTTTGCGTAGGCATATCACAATCTGTCCAACTAGCCTCTTCCTAATGGGACTTGGAGTGATTCCAATAGTATACTACTGTGAAAGGTGGCACGATTAATAAAATTGACAATGTTTGCTTTTGTATTTGTGGAGTTTTATCTTCAAGTTAGCTTTTTAGAAAGGAGATAGTTTGGCCAAGGGCAAATACAATGATTTTGTTTGTTATGTGCTCCTGTTAGAAATGTAAAAGAGCCTATTTGTCCACAGCCTGTCTAACAGAGTAAGTTGTTCAATATCTGCATTTTTCCAAATTTATAGGTTAAAAAAAAAGTCAGTATAGTTTTTACTTGTCTTTCTCTTGTCATGACTGAGATGGGATATATTTTCATATATCAAGTGACCATTTACATTTCTTTTAGTCTCAAACCATATTTGATATCTATTTTTGATACTGGGCTTATGTTCCTCTTATTTTTGTTATTCTGAAGAATGTTTATATGTTACCATGATGTCTTAGTTATTCTTCTCATTGCTGACAAAATACCCAACACCCACAAGTTAAAGGAGGAAAGGTTTATTTGGGTTACAGTTTGTAGATGCTTCAATCCATAGTCAGCTGGCTCCAAGGCAGGGTGGCACGACAGAGGGACGTCACAGAGGAGAAACAGTTCATTCCAGGGCAGGCAGGCAGCAGCAGCAGAAGCAGCAGCTACAAGCAATGGCAGCGGCCTCTTTCTGTCTCTTACATTCCATCCAGGCTACCTGCCTTTAGGGTGGATAGCACTCACACCCAGGGTGGGGCACCTTTAATTGTAGCATCACATCCTTAATCCCAGCATTACACACCGCAGAACCAGCCACCTCTGAAAAGCCTAACCTATGACTTCATGAGGCTTTGGGAGTACACATAGATATAAGCCATAACACATAGAAATCATTTAGATTTAAGACATAAATATTTTCTCTCAGAGGACATATAGATAGAATGTAAAAATCACATCATTTTTAAACATAAAATATGAGACTTACCATGGTGGTGTATACCTATAATACAAGCTATTTGGGAGGCTAAGGCAACAGGATCACAAGTTTAAGGGTAGCCTGAGAAACCTACCATGATCCTGTCTCAAAAAAAAAAAAAATAAGAAGGATTGAGGATGTGGCTCAGTGGTAGAATGCCCCTGAGTTCAATCCCAAATGCTGAGGGAGATGGGGGGAGGGGGGGAGAGGGAGAGAGAGAGAGGGAGGGAAAGGGGGGCTCTTTCCTAGAGTTTGTGCTAAGGGTCACTGATTTCTCTGCAATTCTTTCGAGGGTGTTTAAGAGGTAGAGCAGCTCATGACTTCTCAATTTGGATCTCATTAATAAAATAATAAGAAATGCCTTTTGTTGATCACGTATTTTGAGTATAATGCTATGCTGAACATTTTATGTTTAACTCTCCCACCAACTCTATGAAGTAGGCAGTGTTGGTCCCTTTTCACCAGTGAAGGAACTGGGGCATGAAAAAACTTGAGGAAGTTGTCCAAGGCCATCTAGCCAGGCAAGGGATGAAGACAAGGTTTTTGCCCTACATAGTTTGCCCTCCAAGTCTACACCCTTAACTTCTGGGCTCTTTGCATCCCTCCTCTATAGAGAAGTAGTCAGTTAGAATAGCAATTTTCCTGTAAAAATAATATGCAGGATTCACCTGTCTTCACACAGCAGCAGTCTGCTGAAGTGTCACAGTAGAGGGTAACAACAAAGAGACGACAACAAAGACAACAAAGAGACCAAGCCCTGGAGACATGGCTTCTCCATCACTGTGGAGATTCAAAGAACAGCAGACTCTCCCAAGAACTGAGACAAGGCCACAGCTCCAGGGTGATCCTGTGCTGAGGACAGCAGGAGCTATGGAGGCTGCAGGGTGCACTTGTGTCCTCTCCAGCAGAGCGTGCTCAGTGCTGGGCCAGAGGACAATGAGGGAGCGGGGTGGGTAAGTGGTGATGAGCTTTTCTTTTTCATCTCACATCTTTTCCTAGGGCTTCCTGGAAATGAAGAGCTGTCTATATCACTAGGCAGCCCGGGACTGAGTCCTGCTTCTACTTCTCTATAGCTATGGACCTGAGTCTGTGGCTTTGTCCTCTGTGTGGCCATCTCTCCAGCCCTAAGCAGTAATGGCAATGCTGCTTCTTATGCTTTGAGCTAAGGAAATTGCCTCATACCATACCTCAATCGTAGCAATTGCTCAATAATGGTTTCCTATTATACTTTGGGGATTTTGCTTTTGTTTTTAATAAGCCAATTTGAAAATTGGGCAGACTGAAGTAGGCACTGGGATACAGTGAGTCTCGCTATCTGCCATTAGGTAGGTGGTCAGCTTTCCAGGGCCAGGAAGGTGATGGCCATACTTCTCTCTGTGGAGAAATAGAGGGGTCCCTAGATGTCTGTGGTTGTCCTCTCCCTCATTTGTCACAATCACCCAGGTCACCAGTGTCACTTTTATTCCTGTTTTAAAGATCATCACTGAGGGTAGGACTGGCAGACCCAAACCTCTCATTGCAAAGAAAAGCTCTCTCTCTCGACTTTAAGGATCCACATTCATATTCCAAAATCATCCCTCCAGGTCTCATTTCATGCTAGTCAGTGAGGCTCAGTGAAACTTACTTACGTTGTCACATTTTATTCCATCTTGACAAAAATATGGAGATAGGAAGCACTTTTTTTACCACTACCCAGCAAGTTGGTCTCCATTTTGACAGTGGGAAAAATGAAGTTGCAGCAAAGAGACTTGCTCAAGGGAAGTAGCTGTTCAGTGTGGGAGGTATGATTTTAATCCTAGGTGGCCTAACCTCAAGTACAGCATTTTTTCTTTTTATCATTTATGCATTTATTTATTGAGTAGCTTAGTGAATTATTTTAGGCAAATAATCTTGTCTAAAATCACCACAGTCAAGTAACAGAACTTTGTTGGTCATTTTATAAACCCTTCCACATGCCCATTTCTCCCTTGCTCTAAAAGTCACCACTAACTTTTACAATGGTCACGTCTTTGAGTGCCTTTATGTTTTTGTCATGCAAGGTGTCTTTAGATATTATAATTTAATCTTGCTTATATTTTAAAACTTGATGTGTTTTTAAAGTTTTGCACAATTAACATCCTTTTCCTATGCTTATGCAAAACCCAGGCCATTTGATTTATAGACTCCATAGATTGGGCTTTGCTGACTGCATGGTCCTGATGGTTAACACATTCCAGGTCCTCTGTATTTCCCAGAATTCTCCAGCTGGATCCCAAAGGTGGATCTAACTCAGTCTGGATCCTTTTCCAAGACCACAGGTTAAGTTCTTTCCTCAGGAGAAGCAGACATCTGATTTTACAACATGCTGTTTGTTGGAGCAGCCGTGATGGTTAATGCTTGGATTCATTAATTTACTGGGGTTTGGGGAATGATGGAATTAGAATTTTGTCTGTTTTTTCCCGTATATTCACTGGGATCATTTTATAAGGAGATACTTTCTTTACATACTGTCCTATCTGATTATTCAGTAGCAGCTTTCTTAGAGGAAAAGCAGAGTAAATGCTTCATTTTTTCCTTTCTCTTTTTTCTCCAGCTTTCAAGATAATGAATTAGTTTCTGTCACTCTCGTAAAGGTGACAAATGGTTGTTTAAAAAGTCATTATACATTCATGGATTTAAACATATAACTTGGAGTTCGATCCATTGCAATTCTTATCCTTACCGAAGCTCACTTTAATGGTCCCGTATTTGTCCAGTGGAAATAGTCATATTAGCCTCCTTGCTCTCTGGTATTACATGATGTTCCAGATTAATTTTCTGCATCTCTTCCTGCAGACCTAGAATCAATTATTTCTCTAAGCCTCCATTTCTTTTATTGGGAAATGATGTTTCACCACCACTATCTACATTCTTGGAATTATCATTACTGCTGGGCTTTTATAGCTAAAGTGGATGGAGTTAGAAGAGAGATACACAGATATTACTTTTCCACACACCAAATAAAGAAAGGTGAAATAACTTGTGAGTTCTACTGATATTTTGTAGTTATATTCAAGGTGACAGGGTTTTAATTTGACCTCTGCTATATTACATCTTAATCTCCTGCTTTTGCACTACTCTTGGTTCTCCTAGCACTCAGGGTGTGATAAAATTAGAGTATCCTACGCTTACTCATTGTTTCCATCCCACTTACCCATACTAGAATCTGATGACAACAATTCTAATACCATTACCACAATTATAATTATTGAAAACATTTTAATTCTTTCAATATACTTATATTCTAGCTATACCTATTAAGTACTGCAATGGTTCTCTTTTAGTTCTTATTTGGTCTTCATTTTCAAGGAAATATATACTTAATGTCCACTGCTAGTCCTCATGGGGAAAACTATCATCATTTTAATTGACTGGACTTTCTTTTCTACCAGATTTCATAGGAAGATCTCATATGAATGATATTTCTGAGCTCTTTTATTTGGGTAGCCAGTTGTCTGTGCTTTTTATACTTGGAGATCAGCTTTGATGTGTGATATAATCCTAGCTCATAATTTCTTGCTTTAAATCTTGAATATGCTTCTTCATTTTCTTCTGGCATAAAATGGTGCTGGAAAACATCACTTGATAATCTAATTTTCTTTACCTTTTAAATCACATTTTCTTTATTCTGAGATAACTACAAGATTCCTACTCTTTTTCTTTTGATAATTCTAGTAACTTTACTTATTGTTGTTCCATGTCAATATTCTCAGGTAAGTAGGATGCTGTTTCAATAATCAGTTTCATATATTTTTCTTTATTTCAAGGAAGTTTCCTTCGGTTTGAGTTTGTATTATTTATTCTGTACCCTTCCTTTAGTTTTCTTCTTTAGGGACTACTGGTATCTGCATGTCACATCTACAATATTGTTACATTATCTCGAATTGTTTTTTCCTATTTTTTTAGAAAATACTTTTTATCACATACTATTTTTATTAAGATAATATCCATTTGCTTATTTACTTTTGCATCCTTACTCATTTCTCATTACATTTTTAGATTTTTATTTTTAATTGTTTATTGGGTTCTGTTTCCTCATCCTGCTTCTATTTCTGATATATTTTGTTATTCCATCTTACATTGTTTCTTAATACCTTTCAGCATATTTTGACATTTATTTTTCCTACTATGGCTTTTTGGAGTACTTTTGCTATGAAGATGTTATTCTGCTCCACAGTATGTATTTCTTTATCATAATATTGAATGAGATTTGAGCTTGATAGTATTCTGACGCCATTTTTAATGAAATCATTTTGGCTGAGCTTTTACAAAGAGGCTTGGTTCAGATACAGCTTTCTAACTGTACAGAACTCCTCTTTCAGCTAGTTTCATGTGTTCAAAATATGGCTGCTTGATTTGTGATATTTTCTGGCTTTGTTTCCTCCACCTCTACAAGTTTATCTCTTTTCTTCTACTATCTCTGAGGGCTATTTCTTGCTCAATTTTGATTGCAGATCTAACAGCACATTTTCAACTTGAAGCTCTGTCCTGAACAGGCGTCCTGAAGGTGAATTTCAAGAGTTCATAGAGACTAGACAGTCTCAGACCCTTCAAGTCCTCTTAACTCAAGTCTTCTGCCATCACTCATTTGGCCAAATCTCTCCAGGTTTCACCTGTTCTCTCAACTGGCATGCTGTGGTCAGCAGCGAAGATTTCCTGACTATTTTGAGGGTCTTCTTGTTTTCAGCTGTTTTGCTCTACTTTCTCCCATACTGATACCAGAAGTCTGGTGGCTACTGGAGATTTTTTTCCTTCTGTTTGCATTTTGGGATTGCAAGAATACCTGATTGTCTAGTTTTGTTGCAAATTTTATCCATGGATTTTGACTCACTATGTAATTGCTGTGTATGTTTTTATATGGTGATTCTGAAAAATCCAACAACCTTCACCCGTGTCATCTTTTTGACTTGTACTTTTTTTTGTTCAAAAGAAAAAGAAATTATAAATTATTTGAGAGGTATAAAAGATATGGAGAATAAAATAACAGATAGGACCCAGCTTAACCAAAACATTGCAAATGCAGTAGGAACCCACAAGGTGCTACCTTCTGTCACATTCTGTCAACTCTACTCCAACCCCATCACCCCCTACAGGTGACCACTAATTGGTAAACAACTTAGAGTATATTCATGGAATAGAATAAGCTGCATGAATATGAATGACTAAAACCACAGGTATCAACCTTGGTAGATTTTAAAGACTCTAGTGCTTTCTGAACATTTCTGTGTCTTTTGAGCACACAGATAGCCATTTTCATACCTTATCTGCTGAAAGTTCTTGTCGTCCATGTGGGAAACTGAAGACCTTGTCAGTGACCGGAAGTTTCCACCAGAGAGGTCTCACAGTGCCAGCTAATTCACTTTGATTGGAATTTTCAGTAGGCCAAATTTGGTATTTTCCCATTAGAAACACAGACTTTCCTTACACTTCATGGTTTGTAATTTCCACAGGTTAATATGCTTTGCACCAAGAAAAAAACATAATTACTTTGCACCAAGCTGTAAGGAGCTGTACCAACTCAAGAACATAATTATTGCTGTGTTGCGAGCACAGTGGAGTTGATTCTTATTTGTGATCCTGAGTTATTATGCAGCAAGTTTGCAAAATTATTTAGATAGAAATAATTACACCCAATGTAGTCAGACTCGGAGAATCGCAGATTGCAGTAAATTAGAAAGTCTGATCCTAAATATATATATATATTATGTTATCTTGTTTTTGCTCTCTCTTTCCCTGAGTCATTTATCCCTTTCCTTGAAAACTTTTGATTCACTTAACTGCCTGTCTTTGAAGGTTTTTTTCTATTCTCATCATATTTTAATAAGATGTAAATTATGAGCATTCTAGAAAATCAGTCTATCTTGGCTGTCTGTCTTCTATGAGAGTATGAGATTGTATGGAACATTCTCCTCATCCTAGACACCACCTGCCACTCAAAGTCAAGTTGAGAGGCTCACAGAGATCTTTGAAAGGCAGCGATTAAGTAACTTCCAACTTGAGCAAGATCAAACTCAGCAGTAAACCTCTCTGGGTTTGCAGGCCGTATGGTGCAATAGCAAGACCACCACTCAGGAACTGCACTGTAACCTGCGAGCCAGTGGCTCAGGAGCCATGGCACACTTTTATCTTCATGAGAATTACTTTCTCTGTAAGATGGAATTCGTAAGTAATTTGTAAAGTATAGTCATTATTAAGGTAATTAAGAAGATGACTGCCCCCACATCTCAAAAATGTCAAAAGGTGACTATAAACTGATGTGGATTTGAACAGCGTTTACTTCACTCAATCATTCTAACTTTGGCTGCTCTGGGATTTTCTGGGGAAGCTCTAAAGAATTAATAATGCTCTGGCCTCACCACAGGGATTCTGATTTCAGCAGCGGGAAGGAGGGCCAGGCATCCTGTTGTTAAAAAGCTCCCCAGTGATTCTAATGTGCACCTGAGACTGAGGTGCTTCGACTGCGTGGCTCAGAGCTGAGTCCATCTAATGTTTCACCTTGCAGTGAATTGATCCTCTTTCAAAGTCTGCTGACCCTGCTGCTGGCTTTGAACAATTATAAATTTGTGATTCCCAAATAAGTCTCTGCTCAGAATCATCCCAAAAGGTATTTGAAAGGTAAGATTTCTGAGCAAAATCCCAGGTCTGCTGAATCAGAATTTCTAGGAGCAAAGACCTGAAACCCAGAGTTTTATACGCACTACAGTGCTTGGTGATTAGTGGAATGCCAACGGGGCAGGTTTAGTTGCTCATGGGGGGAGTATTTGTTGGGAAAAAAATGATCATGGGTCTAGGTTGAGCCTTTGGAGACCAAACAAGGTAGGTGAAATTGAGTGGGCTATTTTGAGTCCATGCTAAGTCATTCTTTTATATCTCATTTTCTCCCAAGAAACTTCACTTATTCTACTTGGTTTTATCAAGCACCAAAGCAGACACCTTTTAGGTCTTTGGTAGAAAACATCAATGAATCAGGCCTTGAGACCTTTTCCTTATAGGAACTCACAGGAGGAATAGAGATCAAAGAACCCTGGGAGTATTCCCGCATTTTTATTCTCTGCATTGGTACTCACAGTAGAAAATAAAGATAAAATATTTTTAAATATGCTGAAAGTGCACGGTATGATGTATAAATACCTCTCCAGTTATGATCAATGTGTAGTCACTGCTCTGAGCCATCATGAGCTAGGAGCATCCACCCCGTGGTTCCTGAAGCCCAACTTCCTGTCATCTGACCTGGAAGGCAGAGAGGAGCTCATGATTACTGACCAGATGTCTCTACCTCTGTCTCTTGGAAATTATGAGAGAGTGTTGGCCTCCTTAGCTCAGTAGGGAATTACGGGAGAAACTTACCTCATTGATTCGTCTTTCATAAATACTCTGGCTACATGAAAGGTTGGCTTGTAGTTATTCTTTTAAGGCATCTGCCAAGGAACCAAGGTAGTAGAGACAATGGGAAGAAAATGTATTTTTTTCAGAGAGAATGTTTTAGGAAACAGGAATCAGTGGCAAGATTTTAACTATCCATCTGATAATTTCTTCCATTTCATTGTTTGAAAGACTTGTGATATTTGCAAAAGGGTTATCATTCACAGATGCACAAGTCTTTTAGGGATGACTGTATGTGACCAGATATTAGATTCAGTCCTGTTCATTGCTCTTCCCCAAGTTTTAGATTGTAACAAACCTCGAATCTGCAGGTTTCAGTTAATGTGCTAACCTATGGTCATTCATTCATTCATTCAACAACTGAGTGTCCTATGTACCAGCCATAACTACAGGGATGGCCGATATCTATATTCATTCAGTATTCATGTTTCTGAATCTGTACTGAGGCTGAGGGGCTGTGCTCCTTTTTGGGAGTTTAGAGAAGACACGACATTACCCTGAAAGGGCCTTTCTTCTTCTATTTGGTTGCATGTGCATGAGACTCATCCCGTGCTTGGACTTTGGAAATGGAGGAGGGTGAAAATCACAGTCCAAATATTTTCTCTATAGCATTGAGAAAGTGACTGAACAAAGACAGTGTCCTCATTTGCAAAATGGGTACAGTGAAAGTGTCAGGATTCCTTCCTCATAAGTTGCTGTGAGGATCCCATAAGATAATACATGTAGTCATTAATGAATTTACCTATATCGAGGTTAAATCCATATCCTTCTTATTATAATTATATATGTGGTGAAAATTATAAAAATATGTACATTTTCAAAGCTTGATTTATAAAAGCTTAGTAGTCCATAAAAAGAGAAATCAGCACCTCAAGGAAATAATCATACAATCTAGAACATGGGATATTTTTTAAAAGGCACGATAGAACTTGAGTTGTCAAAGAATCAGTGTCATTAAAATCAGGTGAGGAATTATTCCATTCAGAGCCATGATAAGTACATCACCTGCTCTAGTTTCCCTGAATCCTGGTAAAGTAACCCAGCCACTTCCTGTTTTAACTGTAGGCAAAACAGGGCTTATACTCAAACAGCTCCAGGTCCTCTCCCTTCTCTGCCTCCTGCCGTTTTGGGCTGCAGTAGAGATACCACATCAGGGTAGGGGAGGACCTCTGTGTCCCTTGGAACCAGGGATCAGGCCTGGGGCTTGGACTGCCTTTGTTTTGTTGGCCTCCTTGGGTGTGACACATCCATCTGATCTTCATTTCATCCTTGTGTGGCTTCTGAAGGTCCACTTCTCACATCACCCTGAATTTTGTTCTTTTTCAGACCTTCCTGCTTCCATCTTGGGAAAAGAGACTGTTACAGGAGACTTTCTGTCCCACTGTGGGATGCATGGAACTCCAGGGCCCAGAGTACCAGAGTCTGAAGAGGCACCCACATTTTTGCCTTTGAGGAGAAAGAGCCAAGAGTAGGATCAAGTCCCCTTGTGACCTGTGGCCCTCAAGGCCTATCCTTGTCCTAGAGTTTTTTGACCTCAGCAGTGGATCAGGGCTGCAGACTCCTCAGGAACCCACTATTGCTAAATTTATGCCAGTCCCCTCTAGTCTTTATCTTGTGACCAGCTGGGAAAGCTTTATCCCCTTCTGAACAGAAACAAACAAGTTCTTTTTCTAATCTATTATATATGGATTAACTTTATGCCCTCATCCTTCAGACTTTAGCTTTTGATTTTTCAAACAAAGGTTTTTAGAATTCAGATTAGCCTCTTCTCAAGGGCCTGGCTCCAGCAATTGAGTGCCATGGCTGTCAACATCAGCAGTGGCTCCAGCCCCTTGCATCATCTCATGACCACTCTGTGGGCAGCAGGGAGGCTCCTCAAGAAAGCCCTTGGTGCCACCTGAGTGGCAGAGGCAAGTGGAAAAAACTAAAAGGAATTTGAAGGGCAAACAGATGGTCATTATTGTAAGCTGAATAGAGGCAGCCCCCAAATGACTGCATCATAATCCCTGGAGCCAGTGAGTTTGCCTTACTTGGCAAGAGTGCTTGCAGATGTATAAGTTAAACATCTTGAGATGGTAGATCATTCTGGATTATCTGGATGGGCCCAGTGTCTCAAGGGGCCTTTTAAGAGGCAAGTGTGAGGGTCAGAATTAGAAAAAAGGCACAGGGCAACAGAAAAAATGGGAGACATGAGCTTTGAAGATGAACTCAGAATTCATAGCCAAGGAATTGAAGCCCCTCCAGAAGATGGAAGAAACAAGAAAAGAGATCTTTCCTGGAGCCTCCAGAAGGAAAACAGCCCTGCTGCCCCTTCATTTTAGCCCTCTAAGACTCATTTTGGACAACTCCTCTCAAGAAATGTAAGATATTAAATTTTAGTTGTTTTATAGATTTGTGAGAATTTGTCACAGAACAAACAGGAGCATGGTACAGGAATATGTCAACATTACTACAGTATCTTCA
>PVJO010026833.1:0-20797 GCA_004026905.1 Hystrix cristata
GGGGGGGAGTCATCCTAACACATATCCAGCGAATCTTCTCCACCGTTTCCCACCCTAATTAGTTTTCTTGGGGAGGGGACCACCTGCCCCTGCATGTTGTCAAGTCAGTACCCGGAAACAACCCCAGTGGCTCTTACTCACACTCCCTGTATTAGGTAACTCCCAAGTCCTCATCATCCTACTCTGCAGATGTCTCTTGAGTTTTTCTAGTGCTCTTTCTCTCCATCGCCATGACCCTTAGCTCTTGCATCCTTCACATTTGCAAAGCTAATTGGGTCACTTTTCTACTTGGAATCACCTAGGGCCCCTTCTGTACCTCTGCATCTTTAACATGAGTTTTAAGACTTCATATCCGCCCCCCACCATTATTCAGCTTAACTGTTGACTTGATTGGCTTGGAAGCCACTGAGGGACTTAGTGACATGCGCCTCTGGTGTTGTCTGGGTGAGAGTGGTGGTACAACATTAGATTTTGTCCCCAGCCCCTTCCTCTCTGGTGCCATTCCCTTGCTCTTCTTCCTGGCTGCCACAGGTTGGACAACTTCCCTTCTCCAGGCCCTTCCACAGCGCTATTTCAGGCCTGGAGTCAGAAAAAACTATGAACTAAGCCCTTGAAAACCATAAGCCTCTCTTCCTTTAAATTGTAGTTATTGGGGATTTTTTTTAAGCTTGCTTTTTAACAATTTTTATTAGTAGTACATGTTTACAATACATAATGATTGCATTCATCATGCACAATTAGTACATGTACATAACACATCTTAATTCTTTTTACTTCTTCTTCCCTCAGGTAGTTTGTCCCAGTAATGGGACAGTGGCTAATTCTCCCTCTATCTCTTGACTTCCCACTTTGGTCATAGTAGATTTTGTCATTTCCCAGAATGCACACTGTACCTTTATGCCTCCAAGCCTGACTACCTAGGTATCTGTTCCCATGCTCTGACCCCATGCCTGTTCTGCCTAATTCTTATCACCCTTCAGGTGGAAGCTTGAACAACACTCTCTGTGAAGTTGTCCCTAATCTCATTTTATTCAAAGGCACCCCGCCACGCCCTGCCATTTCCCTAACAGCCAGTGTTTCTGACCGTAACTTGGAGCGCCACACCTTCCTCCTTCAACACTAGACTCTCTGAGGGCAGGAACAGTCCTTGCCTCTCCACGGCAACCTTCTAAGCAACACCAACATGGAGCCAGGGTTAGCATAAACCGCGATAAATACTTTTGAATGAATGGATGAGTGAATGAAAGGTGTTTTTTCCAGCAGAAACCTGGAATAAGATAAAAGACTAGAGCTAGGATTAAGGAAAACCCTTCCTCAGAGTGACATTATGAATTCCCAGAAGAGGTGACTAACTCTCATTCACTCCGGCAAACATTTATTCTGTGCTACTCAGCCAGACAAAAAGTTGAATGAGGATTAATTCCTTCCCGCAAGAAGCTTATTCTTTCTTTAAAAGTTCTTTAAACAAGCTCTGAAATGGTTTGGGCAGGTAAACAAATTAGTCCTGTTTCTCTGCCACCAGTTACGTAGAAAGAAGAACACACAAGCACACACACATGCACATGTTGACACACTTCCAGGCTCACCCAGGTGGGCGTGCCTCAGCCATTCTTCTGCTTTGTAAGGTGGCAACGCACTCTTCCACTGGGCTCCTGGCAGGCCACGGAAAATCCCATTAGCTGTACCTGACTGTGACAAGGAAGTTTGTTTACCTTGTTAGTTTACTCTTCTCTTTCCTGGTTGGATTTCCTCTATGTTCCCAGCTCTCATTTGGGAAGCAACAATCTAACACTCCCCTTTCTCCCACAGTCAGCTGTGCCTCCCCGGAAAGTGCCCATTCTGTGCCTGGATCTCGTATTCTCCTCCTTGGCTAGATTCTCCGACGTGCTATCAGCGGAGAGAGGCTGACCACGTTCTTCCTCCCTGACCCTTGGACAAAGTGTCTTGGAAACCCTATTCTCAGAAGGAGCCGGGTTGTCTGGGTGAAGGAGAGTCTGGAAGGAGACCTGGAGAAGCTCCAGGCTCAGGGCCTGCGCCCAGGCCCCAGCTAAGGACACCTGTGTCCCTCCCACTCTAGATGTTGTTGTTTCTCCCTTGCTAGGGTGACGCGCTGCACTTCTTCAGCCGCCTTCTCCTGCGGCTCTCGGGCCTTCATTTCTTTCTCCTCTTTCTTCTTGTATTGCACAGACCTAGTACAACGGCTGCGTGTGTGGTGCGTGCCTCTGAGTCTGACCAGCCCCTCCAGATGTGCGTTCTGGTTTGCAATCTGACCTAAAGGCAGTTGATCCAATCTCTGTTTTCTTCCTCCCTACCCCACCTCATCACCCATCCTACCCTGAGACCTTGCAGAGGCAGAACTGGTCTCTGTTTCATTCTCTGATCCTCGCCAGGCCAGTCACTAGCGGACATCTCCAACTCCACGTGCCCCTTTCTACCTCTGCATATGGCACTGCTTGGCATACAGCAGACGCACATCTAATGGCCGTTCCCTTCCACAGCCTGAGGCATCTCTCCAGGGATGACCACAGCAGAGAAGGGTGGGTCACTGGCAGAGTCTCCAGTCCTAGATTTAACTTCATGTTCCCTCCCTTCCCCGACGCACTGAACAGAATGAGCCGCTCTGTAGGAGTATGTTTCTTTGCCTGTTCAATACCCGGCCCCAGAGAGCATTTGATTCCTTGGCAGAAAGGTACAGGCTTAATTAATTTTTCTCTTTTCTCCTTTGAAACTCTTGGAACACACACACGTACTCGGATTCATGCACAATCGGGCGTACGAGAACTCTAACGGCAGGTGGTGTGAGCAGTTTTTTTCTCCTGATGCAGACCAGCGTTTTTCCATCTGGGCCTTTTAGCAGGACCTGGGTATATTGACTTTCTAACCACTTGGATTTGGGTGGAGTGAGCAGAATGGGAACGGGGGAGAAGGTTCAAGGGGGAAATGTGCTCACGAATAAACCACATGTGGAGGGAGTTTTGAAGTCAGCGTTACTTCAGGATGTGTGAACTGTAATTATTTTTTAAGGTCTTGATCTGCCCATGAGCATTTCCCGGGGCTGCTGCTCCAAGCATGACGTCTTTGCTGTCAGGGGGTCCAGCCTGGTCTGATCCACATTTAATCACTTTAAAGGGGGCCCAGGGCAGGATCTGGTTTCTCAGGCTCTCAGCTGTGGTCAGTCCAGCATGCAGTATGACATCCAAATGACTTCGATGATTAAGACAGCAGAGTTAAATGAAGAGGAGACATTTTCCCCTCTCTCCCCTTTAGTATGACTTCTTGAGCGGTTGGCTGCACCAGGCAATAAATCACTTTGCAGCTGAATGGGCTGTTGATCATTAAACTAGTACTTTGCTCTCTTCAGCCCCTGCTCAAAACTGCCCATCCACACACCCTTCAGGAATTTACCTAAATTCCTGAGAGCAACTTCTGAGCTGACCTTCCTGCCTCTGGGCCCCCAAACCTCATCCTGCCTCCGCCACTCTCCTGTGTCCTCGGCCAGCCTGCTGTGCTCTGCTCCCTTCCTTGCACTCTGTCAGCCATGCTCCCGTCAGTAAGGGTCATTCTTGGGAGTAGTTTGCAAGGTCACACAAGGCATGGCCTTCTTGGTGTTTTGGAATATTTTCCAACCACAAAGGGCCTTTCTGGGTAATGGGGGGTAGAGGTCACACCAGGGCAGCCTGCAGGAAGAAACCATTAGAAGGGAAATCTGTGGCCATAAACCATGCAGATTCAGGACTTATTTTGGGGGCTATTTCAAGACTACTGTGAAGAACTTGGAAAACTTAGGAAATGAAAATTGCGAGAATGTTGAAAATATCTGAAAGGTGTGTGGACAGGGCGATTTTTAAAAGACATGGTGGAAAACTGGATTTGTACATTTTCCTCATTCTCATTCCTTTGCCATTAGTAGACATCACTAATCAATCATAGTATTCTTTCCTTTTGTCACATCCTTGCCCATAGCAGACATCACTAATCAGTCACAGCACTGTCCCATTGGTCTTCTTTCAAAGGTTTTTTAATCTTCAGCACAGGTCTCTGGAGACCCATACACCAACGAATCTGATTTGGAACTTAGATCAAAGCCCATTTGCCACCTCTGGTTTAATGGAAAGAACATTAAGTTTAGAGTCATAACACCTGAATTTGAGTCACTAATATTAATAATGACTCTCTAGCCTCTGTTTTGGCCTGTATAACAGCAAAATAATATGTAACCCAGAGACCCAAGATAAGAACTGAATACAATAATACATAACATACAAGAAAACATATGTGATATACCCAGAACAGTGCCTGGCACATGGTAAGCACTCAGCAAATGACAGCCATGTACAAATATGAAATAGCACAGGCACATTATGCCTGTGCCCCCCCCCCGGACCCCACATTTGTAGAACAATAGTGCATCCTTCACCCTTTCCTCTTCGTTGTGCTCAGTGAAGGCAGATGGAAAACAGCTGGCCCTTTAATTCTCCCTCACTTCAGCTCCACATTCTTAAAACTCCTATTAAATCTCTCTTTCCTGAGCTAATGTAACGCTCCCTTGTTACCCTGAAGGGCAGCATTAACACCCGCATGTTATACCATGATTGCTGTCCTCTAATTGTACATTGATTGTATTCATGGGGATCCATGTGCCTTAGCACCCTAGCCACCTATAGCATCTTCACTGTGACATAAAACAACCACTAGCCGTTTGTACAACTCATTCTCATAGTGGTTCCACTGGTGGAAACAACAGAAACTACCTGAGGGGTAGGGCGGGACTCTTTGGAAGAGCTTTCACTGTAGGCCACCTTGGTCCAAGATCAGAAGAGTGGAGAAAGGTCTGGGGGGAAACTCCAGAGACATCTTCTGGATGCTGCTGGCTGACCTTGGACTCTGCGCCTGCCTGGGAAGGGGTCGTCTGCAGAGTTGCAACCCCAGAGAAATCTCCTTGAGCAAATCGGTCTCCCACAATCATAAATCCACGCACCCTGAGGTGTCAGTGACTCCAAAACCCCTTTCTCAAGTTTAATATACAGTGCCTTTCACCCTGAGAATCAGCTGCCTTCTTTCTGTGCTCTCGATCTGCCCTGCAAGGGCCAAGCTGAGTAGATCTTTTCCATGTGGCTCCAGAATCTCTCTGAAGGGTCCTTCCCTTCCGAGGTGGACACCTCACATGTGAGATGGGTAATCCAGGGATGCTGCCTCCTTCCCTCTGGAATGAAAGAGGAAGTACCCAGATAAGTACATCCATTCAGGGTCACTTTCGTTAAACAAATGCACTTCAATAACTGAAGTGTGCACTAGATGACACGGGGACATGGATAGGAGTAAATGTAGTCCCTTGCCAAGCTTTGCAACTGTTGCGAGGAATAAACATTACACAGAGGACAAGGACAAGTAGAAACGCCGCAGATGACATCACCAAAATGTCCTGGGAATTAGGAGGGAGATACCAGCAGGCTGTGTGGAGGAGACAGAGTCGGCCACACTGGAGACTGGGCATGGCCAGGGCTGGATGTTTGGAGTGGGCAGAGGGAGGCAGAGAGAAGCGCTGAGGGAGAGAAAGAGCCCTGATGGGTGCACACTGTTTTGAGGGCAGATTTCTGTAAGGGCCATTGCCTAAAGGAAAGGGTTCTTCCCGTGCTGAGTTTGGGTTTTAAAGGCAGAAGGCATGGTGCTCAGAGGCACTCACAGGAGTGTGGTGTTGTGTCCTGCCAGGTCCGCATGGTGCTTGGATAACTGCAGAGGCAGTTCGGTCTTTTAGGGCCACTCCTGAGAGGCCAACTTGCTGTGCGACTTAGTCAAGCACCTTCCTCTCTCTGCCTCTCAGTTTTCATATCTCTAAAACTAGGAGGTAGAATTAGCACACTCGATGCCCATGATTTTGTGATAATAATGAAAAGGCAATGGAGCATCATGTTTTAAAATATTTAGTTGCCTGTTTCTCTGAAAAGGAAGTGGAGAAAAAGGTAGGATCTGTTTCCACAGGAAAGTAGAAGTCGGGAGGCTGATTCTGGGAGTGGCCTGAGCTGTGCTTTCTCTTTCTCTACATTGGCCCAGTGTTCTTTTTACGGTGTGACTCCCTGCAGAGGGATGCTGGTAAACAGCACGGCTGCTGCTTCTCACCTGGGAGGCCCCGGGAGTCCTGATTTGGAATCTCAGTGAGCAGACACTTTCTGACTGGCTATGCTAGACATCTTGCAGGGTCTCACTAAGTTGCCCAGCCTGGGCTTGAGCGTGCTATACTCCTGTCTCAGCCTCCCAGAGTGCCAGGATTGCAGGCCTTGCCTCCCCATCCCCTGGTGATGGCAAAGCAGCAAGCTGGGGTGCTTGAGAATCTGTAATATTTACCACTACAGAAGGCTGTAGTCCAGGATCGAGTTTAGGAAATTCTGAGCTAAGCAAGTTCTCTGTCATCACTGCTAAGAATGACAGTGTTCCAGCTTACTTGCATTTTTATACAACTGGATGAAGGTACCATCATACACATACATTATTAATACATGAATCTATTGAGTCTCCTATGCACTTGATATAGGTGTCTGTATCCCGGGGCAGGAGGTGAGATGGGAGCGTAAGTGAAACATGTTAAGTAGGATCTTCATTCGTGAGCACAGAGACCACATCCAGCCTCCTCAGGAAGCAGGGTCACCTCCGTGCGAAAAGCTGCCATCTCGCCGTTCTCTGCACACACTCAAGACTCACACGTTGTCACTTGAGACAGGGGCGAACTTCTGAGGTGTGCAGGCAGGCGTTTCTCTTCCTCTAGGCCTGAAGATGCGCTTGGAGCAACACATTTGAGCCCTGAGGCCTCCACTCAGGGCTGCTCCCCGCTTCACACCAAGTGCCCCCCTCTGCCTCGTGCAGAGAGAGGCCAGTGTGTGGGGGGCTCTTGGGGACGACTTTGTAGAGAGCCAGATTCAAAGAGGTAGAGAAGTCTGGCTGCAGCCTGTAGCCAGGAGCAGGGCAGGGAACACGGCTCTGATCAGGGCAGCGTCTTGCCTCTGCGGCCTCAGGCAGCGACACCCTGACGGTGCGTGTGTGTTATTTCATTGCCCGACATCGCATGTGCCTGAGAGAGGGCGGGGCTCGCTCTTCAGAAAGGTGCCAGTCGAAAAATTGAGGAGGAAGGCAGGACTTTTCCTAAAGAAGGGAATTGCTACTACCCACTGTGAGCAAGCAGTGGAGGCGCTAGCCCCGGACTGCAAAACACCTGACTTATTCCTCCCAGCCAGCCCGAGGAATAAGTTACTGTTGGGAACACTGAGGCCCACAGAAATTATGCCACTGACTCCGGGTCAGTCCAGTAGTGGGCGGCACAGCCAGCCTCGAGCTCTTCTGACTTCCCACCATGCGCCATACTGCGCAGTCCACCTGCTGGAACTGGAGCTGCGAGTCCCAGGCCGGTGGCCTGACGTGGCTCCTGCAGTCGGGGAGCCAGAAAGGGCCCAGCGCGGATCTCACAGCAGCATCCGTGTTTATCTAATAGGAACCACGCACCAAGCTACTTAAGAAACATTCCTGCAAGAAACTTTGCTTTTTAGGCCCCTGCCAAGACCCAGTTCACAAGAGGAGCCTAAATCACCCAACTTGGAAGTGGTGGAGCCGGGGCTCAAAGGCAGGTTCTTGACTCTTAGCCATCCTGGGGCCAGCCGCGCCTCAGCCCCTCCAGAGAACCTCTGGACCGAGGTGTCCGCGAAAGGGATCCGTGGGTCCCCGCCACCCCGGCTGCGGCCTCCAGACTGAGATGCCTCCAGCCCGCATCGGGCGCAGGTGGACACCAGAGCGCCCCAGAAAAGCCTGTGAAGACGAGCCCGTTCCTTCTCAGTCCTGGAGGCCCGGCCCCGCTCTGAGCGGCGGCCACAGGGAGCTACAGCGTGGGGAAGCGGCCGCGGCGTGCGTGCGAGGTGTCCTGGTGCAGTTCGGTCTGCAGAGTGGAAATGGCCTGTTTCTGCACTCGAGCTCCGAAGCCAGCCTGCCAGGAGAATGCCACAGGAAGGTCCTGCCGGCCCCGGGCATGTCTACAACAAGCTCTCGTTCCCTTATACTTCTTCTGACAAATTCTACTTTCGATCCTGACTTTCCTAGGCGTCAGTTCATTCCAGAAGTGGTGTGTGTGCACACTTACCCGCTTGGGCGAGACAGGCGGAGGGTGAAATGGGACTCTCAGTCTGCAAGTGTGGCAAAGAAATAGATCCAGAAAGTACTACCTACTCATCAAAATGCTGTTCGTTCTTTTTCTTGGTCTCTTCTGGGAAGTTTCATGATCAGACTTGAAGATGAAAAATTCCTCTACTTCAAATTGAACAGGCAGGAGAAGCTGCAGGTTGGGTTTGGGTTTCAGGGGGACTGACAGCCGTCTGCCCTGCCGTCGACTGTGGAACCTGAACTTGCCGTACTTGTACTTGTGTTTTGTTGATGGGACGAGTGGGGGGAGGGAAAGAGCCCCAGGACCTGCCAGGCATAGACATTCCCTCCGTGTCCAAGCCCAGAGGGGAGAGGCCTGCCCCGCCACGCTTTCTTTTGGGATCATTAGGAAGGATATTTAAGAGGTGATTCTAGGATGTAGTTTCTGTCACCTGTAACAGACCTTTTCCTGGGTCCTTCTCGCATCTCAAGGGTGGGAATGACAGCACTGTATCGAAAGAGAATTGATTCCCCAAGTGTAGTGCCTGGAAGAGGAGCCCTTGGCACACTGAATGCTCTTTCTTTGTATTTGACATACTTGGTCTTGGGACTCCTCCCTGGCTGTCTTCTATTACTTAGTTGTTCCACTGAGGTGATACAATTCTTGTCAAAAAAAAACAACACAGAATTTGAAAGGAAAAAAGATAGGTAGAAACTTTTACTTAATTAGGGACTCAAAACCCAGTTCCGATTCAATCCCTAACTTGTTCATGAGCTCTGGGGTCTCAGTTTCTCCAGCTTTTAAATGAAGATGGGGGCAGGGGGGTGGTTAAATGATGTCCAGAGTTTCTCTGAGTGCTGAAATTGTGCTTTTCCGTGATGACTGTTTTTATTTCAAACCATGCATGGGGAATCCACAAGGTGAGCGTGACCCCGTCTTTCCCAGAGTGCTCCCCTTGGGTCAGGCTGTGGTCACCACAGCTGCAAGTGGCTTCGAAGCGTGGAATTCTGAGTGTGTTATTTCCTTCTCCGAGGCGTTGGCCAGGTGCCAGGCTCTTCCAGCACCCCACCTCAAATGGTTGTGTCTAAAGAGATTCTTTTGATGCACCCTGCTAGATCTGCCCATTAATCTTGCTCCTTTCAAACCTTCATGTGATGAACGTTCATTCTTGAATTCCGGCAGTTAGAGATGAAGTGTATTTCACTGTTCATCCCCCAATTTCCCAGCATGCAGCAGCAGGGTGATAAACAGGCCAGTCCTCTTTAGGGGCCTTTCCAGGTGCCCTCCTCCCGCCTTCCCTAGAAGTCTCTTTGTCCCACGGGATTCATCAGCCATCCACCTCAGACTCCCTTGAATGTGGAGAAAGACTCACCTCACCCGCCTTGGTCAGAGAGCTGTCACACAGCCACCGTACTGGGCCATGCCAGCCTCCTGCTGTGCCCACTCTCAGGGCCCGGCTCTTTCCTCTGATGGCATATCCTCTCTGAGAGTATACTTCTGTCCTATTCTCTGCTCCTGAACAGATTCCCCTGGTTCTTTAATTCTGCTTTCAATGGACATAATCACAGTCTGTTCGGTGATATCAACTCTGCCTTGATCTGGTTGTGTAACTCACACTGCATCCACCATGTAGATGTGTATACATGACACATAGTATATGTGTGTTATGTGGTGAAAAAGATCGACACTATCTATCGTGCCTAGAATTGCTTTTTGATCTCTCTCCACATCAGTATCTTAATGCACACCACCTAAACTAGATTCACTTGGCAACCCCTAAGGGCTCTTTTCACTTCTTAAGAATACTTATCCAATTCTGGGTCAAAACCTAGTTATAAACTGAGGACGGACTTCTGCGCCCATGACAAAGCTCACCCAGGGAATGAAATCATGACAAGTGGTGGATGGCACATCATTTTGAGATGCACCCCACCAATGCCCCACAGTGTTTCTCTTGATCTTTGCACTATCCTTATAATACTAAGTCCTACCTCAAACCCAGAAGAAGAGATAGGGGCAGCCTTGGGAAGTTCTGATGTTTGGAGCCACAGAAGATGGGCTGGGAAGTGGTGGCTCAGTGGTGACTCTCCGTACACTGGTCTCACCGTGCACTGGATTCTCCTGGCAGGGTAATTATGCTGCCCTGGTGGACCACTATTGGGGGGTAGAGAAGTCCCTTCCCCCATCCAATGAGTCACTAACACACATTACCACTGAGGACAGGGTGGGTGCCACCGAGAACAAAGAAGTCAACCCAATCCTGGACCCATTTTGCAAATCTGTAATGAACAATTCTGGCAAGCTGTAGCTTTGACCTGCCAGAGCTGATCACGTAAGAGAAAAGGAGTTATTTGTATGAATTCTAAAAATTTAACTTTACTCTCTGGAAGCTGAAATATGAAGGAGACAGACCAGAATACAGAAGAACCATTTTCCCAAAGGCTAGGCTGGAAGGAGAGGGCTGGGGGTGACGGTAGAGCAGGCCTCCTCTGTGATGGGAGACAGGTGTACTTCAGTTCCAGATCACCACAGTGGGGCCTGGGGCTGCGTTCAGGGCTGGGTACAGTGAGCACCGTGTGGCACCTACACATCTTTATGTAAGTGCTGGCTGCATACCAAGGTATGACTCGATGACTCATCTAAAATTAAGCTGACCACCACCTCGAAAATGTAGAAACACTGGAAATCTTGAAAGACACAGATCTTGTTGAATATGTCTCTCCACATTTCAAAATAATCTAAAATAATTTTTGAACTATTTTTTGACATTTTTTTTTTTTGCTTTCATTTTTTAAGGTACTAGGGACCGAATCGAGGGCCTTTTCTCTGAGTACCTCCCTATGCCTTCTTCTATTTGTGTCACTTTGAGACAGGGTCTCGCTAAAGCACTGCGTTGCCCCGGATGGTCTCAAACTTGCGATCCTCCTGCCTCTGCCTCTCAGAGGCATATGCCACCGTACCTGGTGATCTCTTCATTGTGAGATTGTTTTAAACTCATGGCCTCTGTTGTTTCTCTAACAACCCATGTCTTTGATTTAGTGAGAATCTGTTTGATTGAAACAAAAACAGAACTAAAGGGCCCCATTTCCTGTTTGCACTGCGGCGTGTCTGTTGCGAGACTTCTGGGGCAGGCGCTTTCAGGGATGGACTTAGGCTCTGCGATGTGGCCTGTCCCTTCCCAGGATGTAAGGACCAGTCCTCCCTTATCTGTACAAAGAGCAGGAAGTGAGATTCGCTTCTGTAAGCTCCAGGAGGGAATGTCCAGCACATCCAGGTTCTGCAGCAGACCCCCTCACCCCGAGGCATAACTCCTGAATCCTGCGACGCCGTCTGGAGACTGGGGCTAGGACCTCCGTGTTCCTGGGGCTGTGCACTCCGGGTCCAGGCTGTAACCTGAGTGAGCCAGTTGTACATTTCCTGCTGCTAAATCTGCCCGGTCACCTCATCTGTGCACGGCCACAGGGCAGGGCCAGGCCCTCCTCTGCACTTCCTGTCCCCGGGCCAGCGTGCCCCTGCCACCCCTGAGTGGCACTCGGCGCTGTCCCCTGGGTGCCCATACCTGCCGGCGCAGCTGCAAGACCAGAGTGTGCCCCTGTCCTGTGAAACCCAAGCCTTGCATCTCCTGGCCATGTGCGCCCCCCAGCCTGGAGGGTTCCCTGCAAGAATACGAGGCTTCCCGGAAGAGTCTGCGGCCCAGATGATTTCTGATAGAGACTATTATTTTGGAATACAAAATGCGAGTCTCTCAGCCATGAATATTTACAGAAGCTGAGCACGCTGTCAACACCTGCTCTGGCCTCTTCCCTTCCCCACCCTTCCTCTTGGCAAAACAAGTTTCCATTCATGTTCTTCCATTACCGGCCCTCTCTCCTATCACCAGACCTTGCAACAAACATTGTAAACAGTCTATTTGTCCACAGTATGATTTGCATTGAGACGCATGGGCTTTAGGTCTCTTCTAACACTAGAAATTCCTCTGGCTTTTACAGACTGTTTCATGGGCTATTAATGGGGAACAGACGCCCTTTCAAAACAGCAATCCACGAGGGCCAGGAGACGTGGGTTCATATTTCTCCCTGAGTCGTCAATTAGCGAGTGACGTGAAATGTGTCATTTTCCTTGTCGGGCCTCTGTTTCCTTATCTGTCACGCAGCAGCGCTACTCTTGGGTTTGGGAAACTCCAATGTAATAATATACTGAAATGTATAAAGTACACTGACGTATGAAAACACAGTCTTGCCCATACCGTGTGCCCACCAAGAGAACCACAGGGGCTGATGCGGTGTGAAGATCCTGGGTGGACTGCTAGAGAATCGCTGAGCCACGGGGCATGGAACTGGCTCTGAGGGGGTGTGGCCCCTCTCGGCACGGTCAGCCCTGGGGCCGTCTGACCGTCACACCCACTCTCTGTGGCCCCACTTCTAAGGAGCTCTTCTTTGGGAGCAGGAAGAGGGTGTTGATGGGGCGGGAGAAGAGAGAGAATGTGCACTAAGAGTCAAGTCTCCTGACTATCCGAGCTTCCTGGATAAAGGGGAGGACTTCAGACAGAGAGTGGGTTTGTTCCCTGGGGATGGATTTCTGGATCTCCCTAGAATTTAGCGACAAATCCCCTCATGGGAAGTGTCTGCTTCTGAGGGGAGAGTAGAAAGTGGGCTTTGGGCATCCTAGAGGATCTCTGTCCTGGAGGGGTTAGGAGCGACAAGAGACTCTAGTCCTAAGCTCAGTGCATGGTCCTTCCAGGTCTGATGGAGAAACACATTCTGTAGGAGAGCCAGAGCCTGCCTGGGGGCGGGGAGACCTTCATGTCTGCAGACTGCCACTTGTTACCTGGCTTCATTTTGACAAATGCGACGACTAAGGTCCTATTTGAGAAAGCGTATCCTGGCGAGAAATGTATTTGGCTAATGGGAAGGTTGCCCTCTGTACATGATCAGAGGTTTGGTTTTTACAATTTGGTTTTTACAATTTTATTGGTAGTAATAATGTGAAATTTCTATGTGCAAATTGACCCTCGTGGAATCAGGCAAGACTCCCGGGACTTGGCTGGGCCAGGAGGGCGGGAGCTGGTGAGGCAGGAGGGAAAGTGTGAACAGGCATGCGGCAGCAGGGCGCTTAGTGGAAACTAGTCAGGTGATAGAGAGGTAGTCCAAGCTCCGTCACTTGCTGGGTTCTTGTTACTGGGTGTCATCTAACCTTTGTGAGAGTCAATTTTCTGAAAGTTAAAATGAAGAAAATATCTGCCTGCGTGTTTCACTGGGCTACTGCAATGATCAGCTGGGAAATACTGTGCACCAAACTGCCAGTATGACATTTGGACCATCAAACGCCGCTACTCTGCCGGTCCCTGCAGGGCTGCTTGCTTACTCTTGTCCATGTTTCTGGACCTTCTGTCACTGTAATTGGGACCTGAGGGAGCAGGGGGAGCGGGGCTCATGTGACACTGGGTGAAGAAGGTGTTGAGACCAACATAAACACTACTGCTGGTCTCCTTTCCCGTCTGCACCTGTCTCTTCCCTTACAGGTCAGTGTCCCTGAGAAGGTGGCACTAAGTCACAGCAGCAGGGAGGGCGGGGCCCAAGACCACGATGGCCAGGAGGTGGCCTCAGAGCTGGCTCTTGGTGCTCTAGTCTAGAGAAACTGACCACCGATTTCTGTTGAGGCCTGAGTTACACTCTCCCCAGAACTGTCATTCAGCAAATTTCTTAGGTGAGAGAAAAAAAAAAAAAAAAAAAAACTTTCTCAAACTTTGTACTGGGAGAGACTGGAGACTACCTCTCTATTTTACACGTAAGCTATATATATTTTCAAGGGGTCCCAACAGCAGAGTACCTATATGTTATTTAATTCAAAATCAGCTCCTAGCAGGTATGGTGTCACACGCCTGTAATTCTGGCACTTGGGAGGCTGAGGCAGGAGGATTGCAAGTTTGAGTCATACCTGGGCCACATAGCAAGACTCTGCCCCAAAATAAACAATTTTAAAAAGGGCTAGGACTACGATTTAGTGGTGGAGTCCTGTTGGGTTGATCTTTAGTACCACAAAGACCTTGAAGGCTTGGTTTCCAGGTGCTCCTCTCTGGAGCCGGGGGAGCCTTTAAGAGGCAGAGGCTCTGGGTGTGCCCCAGAAGGGGCTGCAGGGTGCCTGTGTCCTGCTTTCTCTGTACTCTCCACCTGCTGTGAGGTGACCCTTCCCCACTGCATGCTTCCACCGTAACATGCTGTCTTGACCCAGGATCAAACAACCCTGGACTGAAACTTCCAGAATTGAGTGTCCAAGTAGACCTTTCCTCTTTTTAAATTGATGAGCTCAACTGTTTTGTTACAGTCATGGAAAGCGACTAATACATGCTGAGTGTTGAATTCCACTTTCTTTTATTTGCTGCTCCTCAGGTCTTGTGCCTTCTCTCCTGTTCCTGGGGATTTCACATCTCATCCTGATCTCGGGCCACAGTAGGGCCAGGAGGCCTTGTTAGAGGAATCATGGCCCAGCAGGCAGAGTGTAAGAGAGGAGACTCAGGCCCCATGGGGCTTCTGTTTAGGTCCCCTTCTGCCTTGGTATGGGTACCTTTTGTAGGCACAGGAAAGTTGCCTTTGGGAAAGAAAAGCAACCCTGCTGGTCCGGCCAGTAGGCTGGTGCTGCCGGAACTGAAATTTTAGTTTTGTCGTAGGCATCTAAGTCTCAGCTGCTGGCATGCAGGTCTTCAGAAGAGGTTTCCCATGCCATCCCTATCTCCTGGGACATCCAGAAACTCTTCCCACCTCAAACAATCCTCAAATCTGTCCTTTTCTGACTGCCCCCCTGGCCACTTCATTGCTCGGGACTCTGAATAACGAGGGTGTGAGTATCTGTAGCAGGTGCCTCTGGAGCAGAGCGTGAGACACCCTGGAAAGTGAGAGGAAGCGCTGACAATAACCACTCAGCAGGAAAGCCTTGAGGGTCACCCTCCTAGAGAGCGCCGTCCCTCCGATCCAGGTGTTTTTAGGCATCTCTTCCTGAGTCTGTGGGCCAGCATCACTGTGGGCGCTGAGACTATCGAAGCCCACACGAAGAGAACCCCAGTTTTGCGGGGGAGACAGACATGAAAAGGGGTTGTTGTAAAGAGCAGTAGGAGCTGAGAAGCCTTGGGGGGAGGTGCCACATGAGCTGGGACTCCGCCACAGAGAAGCCGGGGAAGGGGGGCAGAAGGAGGACTCTTGGGTCACGAGCAGGCAGGGGACTCGTCACGGAGCCGAACACACAGTGAGTGCGTTCAGAGGCTGACGTCCCTCGATGTGGCTGATGCTGATAAGAGAGGCGCTGAGGAGTCTCAGTTTGTCTTCAGGTTACGGAGAAGAACATGCATTTCTGCAGCTGAAAAGTGGCCCAATTAAGTTTAGCTTTACAAAAGTCATCGCGTTGCATTGTGCAAAGGAAATGATAGGGAGGTGGGGAGAGGGCAAAATAAGGCCCCAGAAATCAAGAGGAGGCTGTGAATGTAATCCAGGCAAGAGACAGCATGGGCTACAGAGGAAAGGCTGGTGGCTCTTCAGGACCAGGTGGAGGCAGACTCAACTGGAATTAAAGAGGAATTTGATATGTGGGGTAGGGAAGAGACAAGACGCAAATGTGATTTCCGGTGCTGCCTTTTCCCAAGGAGGGAAAACATACAGGAGGCCAGACAGGGAGCGGGTCTTGGGGAAGATGGTGACTTCACTTTGGATGCACCGCCCGGGAGCAGCCTCCCAGGCCTCCACGTGGACATGTCGGCATAGCGCCCAGTGGACCTCCAGGGTTGGAGTTTGGGGCGAAGGTCTGAGCTGAGACAATATGTAAGCGAGGAGAAAAAGATTGTGCATTCCAGCCACAGGAGAGAGAGAGGGAGTGAGGGGTACAGAGCGGGCAGAGGCAGGAGGAAACCTTGTGGGTGCTGTCCCAGCAGCTGGAGGAAGAAGAAACCGTGTCCCTCGGCTCCAAGGTCGAGGGAGGATGGGAGGAGGGCAGCACGTCCGTCTGGATTCGGTGCGAGGCATGCGGCGGCTTCCTGGGCGGCTGCTCCTGAGGGGCCTGGGCTGGCGGGGAGGCCGGGAGGAGAGAATGCTGCTCGCCTGCAGGTGGAGGTCAGGAATGAGGTGCCCTTCACTGCCGTGCGACTGGGACCAGGTGGTTGAAGTCAGAGGATGGCTGTTTTCTTTTCCTTTCTTTTCTGTTTTTTTAAAGAGTGACAGCTCCAGAACATTGTATACTAAAGAAAGGCAGAGACAGGTTGAAGATATGGTTGGGACGGGGCCGAGGAAGAGGAAGAGGAGGAGAAGGCAGCTTGTGAGGAAGTGGGAGGGACCATTGGAGTGGGTGATGAGGACACTGACACTCAGATAAAGAGGCTCTTACTCGGGGCAACCTCACGCGATGGCTGGCCTGGGCGCTCCTGCCGCTGTGTAGCTTCCCCAACGAAATTATTAACAGTTCCCTGCAAGGGCTTCCTGATCAGTGTGCGTAATAGCGGATACTGTGGCTCTGTTGAAGGCCGGCTCACAAGGAGCAGGAAGCCCGAGTCTCTGTCTCCCTCCGTGGGCTGGCGGCTGGAAGTGGCGTGGCCCGTGGTAAAGAGGAGGACAGGGCTGCTTCATCGTGCCTGGGCGCCTCGGCGGAGCAGTCCGCACACGGTTCGCAGCTCAGGGACCTCAGAAGGCGTCGCAGCAGGAGCAGTCCGGCACCTGCATCGTCCTGTTACCCTGCTCCTCACCGTGGCTCCTAGTCCAGCTCGGTGAGGGCCTGTGTTGTTCCGTCAGATTCTGCTCGCCAGAGGCACTTGGTACCGCCAGGCTCTCAAAATCATTTTGAGTCATGCCCCAAAGTTCTTCATCTGCATCCTAAAAAAAACAGAAAACAGTTTGCACAGAAGGTTTTAGGGTCCGGGAAGCTGCTGTTTTGTGGCTCAGTTTGGCTTTTGAAAGTGCGCGCGCTTGGATGGCCGCGTTTTTGGTCACCTTCGCTGTATACATTTAAGCCAATTTGTAGACGGGACAGAAAATTGAGAGAATTCCCACCTGAAGAACTCTCGTGTTACTTCTTGTCGTGCAACATGAAGCAAGATTTTCTGTACTCTCTGTGACTCGAGCTGACAAGAGCTGTTCTGAGGAATGGAGGAAAGCCGTGACGTGGGAAGAAGAAAAGCGGCACGTCATCGGCCTGCGGCAAGGACCGAGCTGGCTCTGAGAACGAACAGCGCACAGGAGGTGTGAGGAAATTGCAGTGCACAGTGAAGGCTTAAATGTTTACAAATAAAGACCTGTCGGCATTCGTCCCCTCAGAACATTGCCCTCACTTCCAACACTTCCCTCGTCATTTTTGCCGCTTTCTGAGGCAGCTCTGGAAGTCCTGTCATGGGTGTCTTTATGAGGTGGGATTTAAAAAAAAAATAGGGTGAATGCTACTATCGAGCACCGTCCCGTGGAAAGCCAAGCTTGTAAAAAACATCACGCTGTGTCCTCATCCACCTGTTCACCGTGTCTGGCACCGTATGACTTCTGGCTCTTCCCCAAAGTCAGAATGACCGTGAAAGGTAAATGTGTTGGATGGATTCAGGACATCGAGGCAGCCATAACAGTGCAAGCAAAGACACTCACAGAGGAGGATTTCCAGAACTGCTTCCGAAAGTGGCAAGGGCAGTGGGATAAGCGTGTTCCCAGCGAGGAGAAGCATTTGGAGGGGAATTATTGGCAATGTGCCTTTTACTGTAATAAATCTGAAACAGTCAGCATACCGTTTGATCAGACCTCCTGTGCCGGTTCCCCTCTCTGTGCAGGGCCAGTATTAGCTGGGAGAACAGGTGTTGTAGCTGATCTGAAGATGGTTTTCCAAGGCAGATGTGCCCAGAGAGTAAGGGGGTAGTTGAAGTGACGGGCTGTGAGAATAACCACACGGCAGGCTTTGTACAGGAAGATATTTATTCCAGCATTATTTATGAGTGTGGAGAATTGGACGTAATAAATATCCAACAGGGGGTGTCATCCAGTATATTACGGTACCTTGAGATCATAGAATATTATGTACCCATCAACATTTTGTTTAGGTACAATTTTAATATGATGGGAGACTGCTTAGGTTGTAATATTGCATGAAATAGGAAAGCTACAAAATGATGCCTATTAAGCAATATCGACTTTGTAATGCACAGAAAAGCTTCGCATGTGATGTTTAAAAAGCTGGACACAAATAGTCCATAATATTACTTGTAGGAGCTGGTAGAATCCTTTATAAATTGTTGTATTTTTAAATTTTTCTTTAATATGTTCATACTACTTTTATAATAAGGAAAAGTGATCTCTCCAAGAAAGTGTAGTTACCAGGAAAATTCTTTAAACACAGAAAAGAGTTTATTCAGATACAATTTAATTCAACCTCCTTAGAAAATCACTGTAAGGCATTTGCACTGTCCGAGTCCCTGGGGTGGAACCTTAGCACACGGCCTGGTGCTCAGGTAAATATCCGGTCCTGGTACCAGCCAGGCCCTGGTTTGCATCTCAACTCTGCTCCTCTTAGAGCTACAGTCAGGCCGCGGGGAAAGGCGAGATTTTTTCCCTGGGCTCCGTTTCTTCACTAATGAAAAAGGAAAATACACACCCCTTGTGTCTTCTCTACAATTCTGAAACACGGAAAGCTTCGAAAGCTCAGTCGTTTCTCAAGGTTGTGGTAAATGCATTTCGCTGCAAAGTCCGACCTGAATTGACATCATCTTTATTCACTTAAACGAATATTTAAATGTTTGCCACATGAATATAAATGCATTTAATCGTGAGATGCTGCCCCAGACTCCTAGAGGGCTTTAAGGAGTATACATGGCTTCTGCTAAGAGATTGGGAACTGTAGGGCCTGCCTCATAGGGTCCTCTGTTTATTGTAGAATAAATCAGATTTGTGATTGTAGAATTTGCACAGTTCCTGGCACTCAGTGATGTTGACTATTGTCATCACTGATGCTATAATTATTCTTGAGCCTTAAAGACAGGAGGTGATCGCTGCTAGTTCTCTCTTTCTCTTCCTTTTGGGGATGTTTGAGAAGAAAACGGAGGTATCCAGCCCCTTTTCTTCTTCCAGATTTCTAGCCTTCTGGAGAATTAGTCACAAGGAATAACGCAAATTAACAAGGCACCTAGATATTTGAACAGTTAATTGCAGAATACATCTTATCTCCTTAGTAAAATCTTTAATCTCAACGAGTGTATGTTTGAGATGGAAGTGTAATGTATTTACAGCATAGTCACTCTGCATTTACATGTGTGCTTTTAAGGATCAAACTAGTTCAGTATATAATTTTTTAACTGAAGAGTGGTTAGATACCGCTTTCAGTAGAAATTCAGGACAGGAAGATTTTTATTGCAAACTCTCTAATATCTTTATAATATAACTCAATTCACAAACGGATTTGTATTCAACATTTCAGAAGCATACATAGGTACAAACTGAGCTCCACCTGCAAGGCTGTAATGATTCCTTCTTCCTTTTTCTTGGAGGAGTCCACGCATCATAAATTCTGTTAGCTAGCGGCACCAGCCAACTACATTATGAGCGTCACCAAGGGGAATTAAAATGTATCATGTTAAAGGATCAAACGTTCTACATTCTGAATCAATGCCAGTAAGAAAAGGAATTTCCAGGCCCTTTGGTTTGACACAGACACCAGCGATCCCTTCCCCACCAGCCACACGACTCAGCTCCCTGGCTGGAGGTCAAGGCTGCCTTTGCAGGTCTGAGGCCCCATGTGTTTAGAGGCACAGATCTCAGGTCCGGAAGGAACAGTTTGCCGGTTTGCACAGTAAGTCCAGTTAACCGGGCCATTTCGACCGTACACCTGGAAACTCACTGTGGGTTTGCACAGTAAGTCCAGTTAACCTGGCCATTTTGACCGTACACCTGGAAACTCACTGTAGAGCCTTTGTAGTAAACTAAAACAGATCTCCTTGATGTAGATGGCACTAGCATTTTACCCATTGCCACTGGCAGAAGAACAAGTCTGATGCCCAGAAATGCCTGCCTGCTAAGAGGGTTCCAGCCTCCCTCTACTGCAATTCAGCAGGTCCTTGTCGGCCCAGCCTGGTGTCAGGGGACACGCCTGCACAGCTTTGGCTTCCAACCCATCCTTCATTAGCACCAAATAGCAGGAGAACTTGCCAAGCCCATCAGCATAATTAGAGCTTCTGAAATCAGATCCCCCAATTACATTAGTTTACTTGCCTCATTAGCCCCCATGTATCATCCAAACCCATCATCAAATGTGTTTTCTTTCATTATTGTTGCCATTTTCTTAATACAGGTATTGTTGAGTAGGACTGTTTTCAATACTTGCCTCTGCTTAACTTGTTTGATCTCCGGAATACAATACATCTGCAGACTAAGTAGAGCCAAGATTGGGAGCAGGGGAGGAAAAGGAGTAGATGAGGCTGGGAGGCTTCTCTCTAGTTAGAATTAGAAGGAACTTGACACAGAATGTGAGCTAATGGCAGGCCCTGTCCATCCTTCTGGACGGGAGACGTATTCTTTTTTTTTTAGAATCTATTTATTTATTTATTTATTTATTTATTTTAGTTTAAACCAAGAACATGTATTGGTACGTTCTACATACAATGGTCACATTCATTACATTAATTCTGTACCTATACATGATGTATCTTGGTTCTCCCCCCTCTCCCCCCTCCCCTCT